>JAPMLY010001439.1:0-100088 GCA_026401115.1 Tetraselmis chui
ACCACACACACCACCCACTACATCTCCCCTCTCCTCCCCCCCTCCACCCACCCCCCAGACCCCCACCCGTCAAGAGCCCCCCAGTCGCCCCCCCCTGCTCCACCCCCCCCCGCCCCCTCCCCCATCCTCCCACACCACACATCCCAACCACTACACTTCATTACCCTCAACACCCGCGGCCTACACACCTCCATTATGGATGTCGAACACCTCTCCACCTCCCACCACCCGGACGTCTTAATTCTCACTGAAACCAACCACGACACCCACAAGTCTCGCTGGCGCGTAGCCCTCCCCCAATACCACCTCAAAAGCTCCCGACCTTGCTACTCACCTGTGCCCCTACCCAACGCAGGCGTCCTCTTCGCGGTCCGCCGAACCTCGTTCCAGTCTGCCACTGTCCTAACCCCGCCCTCCCACCTCATCCCCCATATCGCCGGACTAAAAATCGTCCCCCACTCAGGCACCCCCTACCTCCTCATAGGTACTTATATGCCCCAGCTCTCCGCCCCCCACCTGACCCGCCTCTACGCAGAAGTTGCCGCCTGGGGCCTCAGACTAGCGGACGAACACCCGCAACACCGCACCCTCTGGGGAGGGGACTTCCAATCGACCACCCACACAGGTACAGGACACCCGGCCCTCACCTCCCTACTCAAATACCACCTCCACCCCCTCCACGACCCCATCCCTACCTTCCCCCGCAGCGGGGGCTGCCTTGACCACTGGCTCACCACGCCTCCCTCCCCCACCACCCTCACACCATCATCCTGCTCGATATTCCCCTCCCCCTCCCACTTCACTGACCACTCTGCTATCCACCTCGTCATTCCCGCCCCTTTCTCACTCACAGCACACCCCCCCCCCCCATACCCACCCCCACACACATCACACGACGCGCAAACTCACCTTTCGCCTTCCCCTCACACCCGACCACATCCAAAAGTACCAATCCAGCACCCCAGACCTCATCAATCGAACGGCAACCCTTCACGCAGACATACTCAACACCCCACACACCTCGGCCACCCCCGACGCCCTAGACACCCTGGCCTCACAATTCACCACACTCCTCTCCCAACACATGGACCACGCAGCCACAATCTGGCCCCTCCTCCCCGCCAAAAAACCCCGCCCAACCCAAGAGACCCTCAACCCCACTTGGCTCACTAAAAAAACACGCACTCAAATACTTAAGCTCCGTAAATGTAGCAAGCATAACGGCCCTCTCCCCATCGCCCAAGCCCTATTAAACACAACCGAATATCTCTCCCCTGACGCCATCAAACAACAATGCCAAGCACGCATCCGCCAACTTCTTCACGCCACCACCCTGGATAAGATTAATAAAATAAAAACACGAGCCAACACGGCCTACGACACCTGCCCCAAACGCTCCCACCGCCAATTGAAAATTAAAAGCGGCCTCCTACCCCCCGCCGGCACCACCTCCACCCTCCACCGCATTACCAAACCCGATAACACTACTGCATCCTCCCCCTCAGCCGTCATTGACGCGGTGCACTCTCACTTCGCTCGCGAACTCGACCGCGCCACCCCCCCTGAACTTCCCACCCCCCCATGGGAACTCCCTGACAACCCCGACAACTTTACCATCGAACCCCGCGGTGACCCCTCTCTCACCCTTGCCGACATGATTACCCGCGACACCTTCGATAAAACCCTCAACTCCCTAGGCACCGGCAAAGCCCCTGGCCCCGACGGTATCCCCAATGAAATAATCAAATTCCTACCCCCGGCGACCCGCTCCGCTCTCTTCTCTCTACTCTCCCTCCTCGCCCACAAATCCTACACCCCTCCTGATTGGTGCCACAGCACAACCTGCCTCCTACATAAAAAAGGCGACCCCTCCCTCCTCGATAACTACCGCCCTATCGCCCTCATGAACAACCTCCTTAAACTCTGGACAGCACTAATCAAAGAAGCAGGCTCGAAGTACGCCGAATCCCACGGCATACTCAGCGACCAACAGGACGGATTCCGACAACACCGCAGCATCCACGACGCCCTTTCCTCCCTCATTACGACGATGGAAGATGCGAAACTCCACAGCAAAGACATCTACGTCATGTACGCGGACTTCAAAGGTGCCTTCAACGCCGCGGACCACCGAATCATGTTCAAACACATGCGCCAACTCGGTATGCCTCCCACCTTTGTCGACACATGCGAACAACTATACGGGGTCTCAACCACAGCATATATCACTCCTCACGGCCCCACCCCTTCCATCGACATCAATCGCGGAACCCTCCAGGGTGACACCCTCTCCCCCTTCCTATTCACCCTCTTCCTTGAACCCTTCCTTCGCTGGCTCACGGTGGGAAGCCGGGGCTACCGCCCAGGCCCCCCCGCCACTAACGCTGACCCCACAGAACCCACAGCCACCTACCCAGGACACGCCTTCGCAGACGACCTCAGCCTCGCCACGGGCTCGACCCCCAACTTGACCATCCAGCTAAGAAAACTCTCCCTCTTCAGCGCCTACACCGGCATGACGGTCAATATCCGAAAATGCTGCATCACCGGCGCCCTCTGGCGTACAGGCAACGCCCTCACCCGCGCCAACACTACCCTCCTCGCATCCCGCCTACAAACACAGTTCATCTCCATAAACTCCATACCGGCCCCCATCCCCTCCATTGGCCCCAAGGACACATACAGAGTGCTAGGGGTCGAACTGAACACCTCTCTTAACTTCACCAAACATTGGCAAGAACTCAAACGTACCACCGCATCCCTCATCACCGCCCTCTCCACCTCCCCACTAACTCAATCCCGCAGAATCAGGGTCATCCGTGGACTCCTCATCGGAAAGCATTTCACCCTCCAGCTCGGCCTCTTCACTGACTCCCAACTCGACACTCTCGAAGGACAAATCTGCCGCGCACTCCGCTCCGCCGTCTCCTCGGTACGTAACCTTCCCCGCACTGCCCTTCACCGCCCTACCTCAGACCTAGGATACGGTCTCCCCTCCCTCAAAGCCCACGCCGCACAACTCACAGTCTGTCACCTTCATAAAACCATGAACACCTCAGGCTACAGAGGCCACATGGCCCGCGCACATATACGCACCCTGTCCACAATGTATTCCCACTGGCCCTCGGAATCCATCATGTCAACCTGCCACACCCCACCCACACTAAAGTGCTTAGTCCGCGCCCAACGGGATGCGGGCACCATATTCCACAACATCCCCCCACTCTCCCTCACCAACCCTATCGCCTCCACTATCCGCGCCCACTTCACCACTCAAGACAACGCCCTCCTCACCTCACTCCGAGACAAAGCCACACACATCACCGACCCTCACACATACAAACAAGCCTACTGCGACTTCTCCCCCCGCAAAACACACGCCTCCCTCCTACCCCGCCTTACCCCCCTCTGGAAAAATAACATCACCTCATGGTCACAAGTCCTCCTCAGAGCCACCTCATCCTCCTTCATCCTCAAATCATGCAAATCCATCACCACACTAACGGGGTCCACCACCCCACTCTCAGTTCCCATCCGCCTCCTCGCCGCAATCCTCACCGAACCCCTCGATACTATCCACAACCGCCTCCCCATCACAAACCTCAATACCAACCAGGCATCCCCCCCCACCACTATACATCCCTCGTGGATACCCCTCCTCTCCCCTCACCTCCCCCGCTCAACCCCCACCCTCCAATCCGGCATCAACACCGCCCGCACCACTCACCCCACCCCCATAGCACCCATCACACACCTCGACACAGAATACCTCACCCCCTCCGACCACCACTACCCCCCCTGCGACGTAACACGCATCATCTCCAAACACAAAGACACGGAATACGGACAAACACAATACATGGTTGAATGGGCCCCGGAACACCTCACGGAATGGGACATACAGCTACAACTCGACGACGGCTTCCGCCTCATCTCCTCCACTCCCACATCGGTATGCCTCCCCACCCCCTCCCCCTCTGCCTGCTCCATCTGTCATGAACCCCTACACACAGAACCCTCCTCCGCATGCTGCACATGCCCGCACTTTGCCATACACTCCCAGTGTCGCCCAGCTCAGGGCCCCGACACGTGGCAGTGCGACTGGTGCGCTCGCGGCCAACACCACGACCTCACCCATCTCCACGAAGTGCAGTGGGCCCCGTGCCTACAACTCCATGACACCATCAGTGAGACCCCCTCCGGCCCCACCGCCCTCACCGCATTCAACTCCGGCTATGTCCCCTCCACCACACCCATTTTGCCAGACCCCGGACCCCCTCCGTGGTCACACCCCCTCATCACATTCAACCATGACCCCATCAACCCCGACCTTGACATGCTCCCTACCGGTAAATTCGCTATCCACGCACACCCTTCACTCCCCGACACCACTATACTCTGCACCCCCGACGGCCGCGCAGTCACCACCCTTAACGGCCCCCGGGTCCGCCACCTTTACCAACTCTTCCGCCCCGACCTCTCTCGTCATACGTTCGAAGAGGAGGTCTACCACCTCCTCACACGTCTAGGTTCCCGATCAGAAATCCACTCACCCACGCCCGCCACCACCACCCGCAACAGATGGGCCACCAGAGAGGACCTCCTCACCGCTCTCAGTCACACATTCCGCATCCAGACAGAACTCTACTCCGACCCCCTCAATAAATCCCTTCACTCCCACACCTATCACTCCCTCTACCCCGAAGACATAGTCTTCTCATCCAGCGGCAGCAACGCCCCGCACACCTGGCAAGGCACCAACATAGCCAACCCCGAATACGACCACGAATGCATGAGACGAGCCATGGAACACGCAATCACCAGCGCACACCTCACAGCCCCTCACACACCCAGCGCAACCATCCTCATCCTCCCCCGATGGGAACACACACCATACCGCCACTCCAAATACATCGACTCCCCATACACCCACCACCTCTACACCCTACCTAATGACGCAAACACATTCCTACCCCCAGACCAACACACTGGCAACCCCACCCCTACCCCCTTCGGCACACGCTGGATGGTAGACATATACCTCGTCGCTAACCCCCTCGCACTCTCCACCCTCCCATCACCCACAGCCATGAACGCACTCCATAACACCCTCGAATCCATCTACGACACTCACCTCCCCAACCCCACCATCACCCCCCCCCTCCACACCTCTTTGTCTCCTACTCACCCCACTCAACAGGTATATACCACCGCCCCCCAAACCCAACTCACCCCCTCACTTACCCCCTCCCGGAACGCGTACACCTAACGTACCCTCCCACCAGAGGCACCCCTGCTTGGAACTGGCAGGACTTTGTATATACAGACGGCTCGAAAAAAGGCAGCTCGACCCCCCTCGGAGCAGCAGCCACCCACCCCGCCTCGGACACCAAAATCAAAATCCTGGTGAACTCTACCCCTCCCTCACATACAATAAATCGTGCCGAATTAGCAGGCATAGATGTAGGCCTCCAAATTGGCCGCACCCACCTCCTCACAGACAGTGCATGCTCCCTTCGCCTAATTCAAGGTTACTTAAACTGCCCTTCCGCCTACCGCCATAACATTCACCGCGACACCCTCTTATCTATCACACACACCCTTACAACCCGCTGCGCAGCAGGCATCCGCACACACCTCGGTAAAATCAAAGCCCACAACCACTCCATCGGTAACGACCTTGCAGACACCCTCGCAAACCAAGTTGCGGATGGCCAACCACCAGATACTATATACACCACAGGTTCAGAAGTCACGATAGGCCACTGGACATGGCCGTACACCCTCATCCCACAAACCCTAGGCGAACCCATACCCTACAGATACACCAACCTCAAATCCGACGCACACAAATACAGCACAAAACACACACACACTCCTCTCTCGGATACAACCAAACACGGAGCCCTCCTCGCCCGCGCCGCGAAGGACGGCGCCGACTTCTCATACCACAAACAACACTCCTCCCTCACAAATATCCAGTTCACACACAAACAAGAATTCATGTGGGGCGTCCACAACACCCGCCTACTTACTCACAACCCCACCCTGCGCTGCCCCCTATGTGGCCAATTCACTAGCAACGGCCACATGGCCGGTAACTGCCCCTCTATGTCTGGACTAAGACAGGACCGACACAACAGCGCACTGCAACTCCTACTATCCCTACTGGAACGCCACAACGGAGGACGCTGGGAGACCATCACCGCAGACTTCGGTAACAAACCCATAAAATCGTTTGAATCCCCCACCCCTGCCCACTCCCCACTCGACTGCCACCCTCCTCACCCCACCCACATGCCCACCCGCCTTGTTGCTGCTGATGAAGGTCTCTCGCATGACTCCCTAACATCATGCCCCGCCGTCCTTCCCCCTGAGATTCTCCCCCCACTGCTTCGTCCCCTAGCACACAAACCTGACTTCATCCGCATCCTCGAACCCAGATTCATTGGCCACGCCAACGGTCGCCGACGTTATGCATCCATTAAAAAGATTCAGATAGGGGAATGGAAGTACTGCACAGACAACAACCTCACTCACACAGCCGACCTCATACGTGCCAAATACACACCCCTTGCGAACGCCATCAGAAACCACTGGCCAGGCACAGTGGTCGATATCCTCCCCATAGTCATGAGCCGCACAGGTACACCGCACTCCTCCACCATCACGAGTCTCACCTCCCTTCTCACCGCCCGCACAGACCCCCCTGATAAACTCGTCTCGAAAGCACGCCTCGACACATCTCGCATTCTTACACAACTCCATACGCATACTGTCCAATGGCTGCATCACCTCCTACGCATATACCGCATCAAGTCCCGCACGTCCTCCCGCCGCGCATCCGCACATTGCCTCCACGCACGACCCTGACTGCACACGTCCTTCACCTCTACTTGCACCCTCCCCGGGGGGGGAGTAAAACCCCCGAACACCCTTGGAGAGGTTGGATTAGGTGGTTAACGGTCTAGCCCTGACTTGTAAGTTCCCTGTATGGCATAGTTGGGAGGGCCAAGAGACAGCAGCCGACGCATCCGGCTTTTGGTGAAAAACCGGCGCATACGGTACATGTTGTAAACAATTTCAATTTCAATTTCAATTATGGGGCAAGTGATTAAGGCGTCCACGTCCGGCTGTTGGAAAGTTTCCTCCTTGACCTTACCATGGTCAAGGTCACAAGACGCCATGACAAGGACCGGGGGGTAGTCGGACAGATAGGCCACCCGTTCCCCGAAACGAACGGGGCGAGACCTGAGGCGGGGAGGGCGGACCGTATCGGGCAGTAGGGGGGTGTCATCGACATCCATGGGGAGGGGATGGGACTGCGGTGAGGGGTCGTGGTCACTGCAATTGTCAGTGATCATGGAGTCGATGGGCGTGGAGGTACCGAAGCCGGGGGTGTCCTCCCGAAAGACGACATGGACGGATGTGGTGATGCGGCGTGTGACAGGTTTGTAGACACGGTACCTTTGGAGCGTCAGTTGAATAGCCGGCCATGACGCAGCGGAAAGCCGTTTCGCGCAGTATACGTCGGAGTTTGTCAGACACCTTATCAAAGACAATGCACCCGAAGACACGGAACTTAGAAGCATCGGGCGTCGCGGACGAGAGGAGGTTGAGCGGGACGCCACCGGAAGGACCAACCGCGCGACTGAACGTGCGGTTGTGGAGGTACACAACAATGCCAATCGCGCACGACCACATGGAATTGGGGGCAACCATGTTGTGCAGCATGGCCGACGCGTTGTCTCGAATTGTGCGTCACGGTCTTTCGGCCTTGCCGAGCATGTGGTGGGCATAGGGTGCAGAGAGGTGCACACCGACACCCAACCGAGCGCGCATTTGACGGCTGACATCGGCCTCAAAGACCGAATTCTATTCAAATTTAATGATGGGGGACCGGTGGAGGAGTCGTACGGGGCATGGAGATGACGGATATCGAGGAAGATGGACTCGAGTTCCGAGCAGGTGTCATCCTTAGATTTCGGGAACCGGACCAACATGAAATTGGTGTGGTGATCGATCACGAGAAGGCAGAAGTGTAAAGCGTGTGAAGAAGAAACATTCACTGGACCCCATATATCGGAGGACAGACTTTGGAGGGGGCGTGCAAGTTTAGAGCAACGTAGTGGTGTTGCGGGGGGCAGCAATGGCCTTGTGCATGAGGCAAGACTCGCAAGAGACCGTTTTTATAGAGCCCGGTAACGCCGGCTTGGTTGGAACACCGTTCGCATGCTGTGCTTGAAGGTTGTGCATGTGAAGGTGGCCGAAGCAGCGGTGTCATAGTACGGGATCACACTACAATAAGTACGGGGGGGTAAGTACAATAAGTACGGGGCAATAAGGGCAACGCTACTGTCTACGGGGCGAGGGCTATCCGCGGGGGTGCGATCCTCCTGCGTCGGCTTGTGGCTCAGGAGGCAAAGGCCGTTGCCCGACGGTGTTAGCATACCCATTCATGTGGGGACCATGAGCTGGCCAACATTAGTGTCAGTGGGAAAAGGGAATTTGCATCCGCTGTGGGTTTGCATCCAACTGTCACTAAGGAGGCGGCCGATGTTCTGTGCAAAGCGGGACGTAAGGTAATGGGTATACAACGCATGGATGGTGCGGCGGATAATGTGGCCATACACGAGCGGAATGATAATCTCATACGTACCACTCTCTTTAACGTCAACGTTGACCCCGCCAACACGAGAAGATCCCGAAGGTGAGTCGAACGTAACGACATCACTGCGAAAAGCGGTTAAGTTGATCGAGCAGCGAAGTCGAGGGCCCGAAATTGAGAAGGTGACGGCCGGGGGCAAGGGAGGATGAGAACGCAACAGAGTTGAAGGGGAATGTTGGAGTTTGGAAGTAATGGTTACACGGGATGTCTAGCCGGCCCCGCTAGGGGGCCAACAGTGGGGACAAAGGGAGTGAGAAGAGAGAGATGGCGGCCGGCAAAGGCACCGGCAGGCCCGGCCGACCGCCACTAACGGAGAAACAGAGTACCGCTATTAGTACAACACTAAGTACTAAGATAAGGGCTAGCTACCTTGTACATAAACACTAGGTAATGCAATGCTAGTGCTAACACTCCCCCTCAAGGTAGCGTAGGTCTTGTCGTCGCCCTTGCTTGTCTTCGAGGAAGGAGTAATCTTGGTCGTAGGCGATGTTCCGGTAGCGGTATCTCAAGCCGGGTGGGTGACACTACAAGTGCTCACAGGAACGGGATGCTATCGGCAAGTTGCCGGCAGAAAACTGGTCCAAATGTACTGCGTAATGTACTAGTCTGACGTGTAGCGAGGAAAACCGTCCACGGGCGAATTAGCTATCGCGTGAGAGCGACCGGCGAGGACAGGGAAAAGCCAACACGGCTGCCACAAGCGTGTAGGCACTCGAAAAGAATAGTCGGGCGCTATCGTGTCGACTCCCCCCCCTTCGCCGTGGGCAAGGTCAGAACCTCGCTTTGTCGGATGAGCGTTGCGGCGTTGCCTCGGGAAAAAAAAAACAGTACTATTTAAAGTACGCGCGGGCCGAATTTTCGCGAATCGGTTTGAATTTGATTTGAAACCTGTTAGCACTAGCATCCCGTTGCATAGTACTTATGTACAAGGTAGCTATTTGTCATTCTAGTACTTAGTGTTATGCTATTAGCGGTACTCTATTCCCTATTTGTGGCGGTCGGCCGGCCTTGGCGGTGCCTTCGCCGGCCGCCATCTCTCTCCTACTCACTTCTCTAGTCACCACAGCCGGCCCCCTTGTGGGGCCGGCTCGACCTCCGTGTAACTATCCGTTCCCAACTCTAACATGCTATGGGCCCTCCACCAAGTTACACTAAAGTAGAGCGTGTGTAAAGCGCTCGGCGCCACGCAAGTAATTCATCGTCCCACCGACCCCACGCTTCGCCTTCGAGCTGGTTGTCCGCGACTGTCCTACCATCTCCCACGTGAAAAGGAGAAGAGCGTGTGTAAAGCGCCCGGCGCCACGTTCGCCCCAGCCTACCCTACCGATGCTCTCGACCTAGCCTTCAGCCTACCGATGCTCTCGACCGGATCTGGTTTTTAAGACCGACCCGCGAAAATTCGGCCCGTGCGTACTTTAATTTGTACTGTTATTGTTTTTTCCCGAGGCAATGCCGCAACGCTCACCTTACTTAGCGAGGAGCTTGACTTTCCCACGGCGAAAAGGGGGGTCAACACGAGCGCCCCTCTATGTTTTTTGCGTGCCTACACGCTCCTAACGGCCTTGTTGGCTGTGCTTCTTCCTCGCCGGTCGCTCTCATGCGTCGGCTTATTCTCCCGTGGACAGTTTTTCCCGCTACATGTCAGAATAGTACATTACGCAGTACATTTGGAACCGCTTCATATCGGCAACTCGCCGGTAGCGGCACGTTCTTGTGAGCGCATGTCGCTACACCTACCCGGCTTGAGGCACGCGCTAAAGCACTACACCTTCGACCAAGATGGCATCTTCCTCAACGCAAGCTAGGACGACGTCAAGACCTCGGCTACCTTGAGGGGGGGTGTTAGCACTAGCATCCCGTTGCATAGTACTTATGTACAAGGTAGCTATTTGTCATTCTAGTACTTAGTGTTATGCTATTAGCGGTACTCTATTCCCTATTTGTGGCGGTCGGCCGGCCTTGCCGGTGCCTTCGCCGGCCGCCATCTTTCTCCTACTCACTTCTCTAGTCACCACAGCCGGCCCCCTTGTGGGGCCGGCACGACCTCCGTGTAACTATCCGTTCCCAACTCTAACAAAACCAGATCCGGTTGATAGCATCGGTGAGCTGTGAGCAGGGTGGTGTAGACAACCAACCTAGGGCGGCCATATGTGACCATGGGCGGCTGGTGTCGGTAGTGGTAGTTCAAGCGAGTGTCCAGGTTGCACGCTCTTCTCCTTGGGTGGCGGAGGCGGTACTGCTAGCCTAGGGCGGCCACGGGGGACCTTGGGCGGCTAGCGTCGGTGTTGACTTCATAGCGAGTATCTAGGTTGCACGGGCTTATCCTACTTGGGGCTACCGTATTTCGGAGGTCTGACTATCCCGGGTAACGTTGTAGGGGGCCCAGAACTTGTTGGAGTTTGGAAGTAATGGTTTCACGGGATGTCTAGCTAGCCCCGCAAGGGGGCGAGCAGTGGGGACAAAGGGAGTGAGAAGAGAGAGATGGCGGCCGGCAAAGGCACCGGCAGGCCCGGCCGACCGCCACTAACGGGGAAACAGAGTACCGCTATTAGTACAACACTAAGTACTAAGATGAGGACTAGCTACCTTGTACATAAGCACTAGGTAATGCAATGCTAGTGCTAACATGGACACTCACCTTTGTGACATCATAATCATCGGTGCCCTCATCGGTGCCACTAACGTTGACCCCACATAACCCACGGCCACATACCCCGGTCACGGATTCGCCGACGACCTCAGCCTCGCCACGGGCTCGACCCCCAACATGGCCATCCAACTAAGGAAACTCTCCCTCTTCAGCGCCTACACAGGTATGACAGTCAACATTCGAAAATGTTGTATTACCGAAGCACTTTGGCGTACAGACAGCGCCCTCTCCCTTGCCAACATCACACTCCTCGCATCCCACTTCCAATCACAATTCATCACCATCAACTCCACCCCGGCACCCGTCCCCTCCATAGGCCCCTCGGACACATACCGCGTCCTAGGGGTCGAACTCAACACCTCCCTCACCTTCACCAAACACTGGCACGAACTGAGACGCGCTACCGCATCCCTTATCACCGCCCTCTCCACCTCCCTACTAACACAATCCCGCAGAATAAGACTCATCCGCTGACTACTTATCGGCAAACACTTTACCCTCCAACTCGGCCTCTTTAGCGACTCCCAATTGGACACCCTCGAAGGTCAAATATGCCGCGCCCTCCGCTCCGCCGTCTCCTCGGTACGTAACCTCCCCCGCACCGCCCTCCACCGGCCCACCTCCGACCTCGGCTATGGCCTCACCTCCCTCAAAGCACATGCCGCACAACTCACTGTCTGCCACCTCCACAAAATCCTGAACTTCCCCGGCTATAGGGGCCACATGGCCAGAGCCCACATACGCAACATCTCCACAACATACTCCCATTGGCCCACTGAATCGATAATGTCAGGCAGTCTATCCCCCCCCACGCTCAGATGCCTAGTGCGCGCCCAACGCGACGCCGGAACCATGTTTCACAACATCCCTCCCCTCTCCCTCACCAACCCCATTGCCTCCACAATCCGCGCCCACTTCACCAGCCAGGACGCCGCGCTCCTTACATCACTCAGAGACAAAGCCACACATATCACCGACCCACACACATACAAACAAGCATACCACGAATTCTCACCCCGCAAGACACACACCTCCCTCCTTCCCCGTCTTAACCCCCTCTGGCAAAATCACACAACCGAGTGGTCACAAGTTCTCCTCCGCGCCACCCCTTCCTCCTTCATCCTCGAATCCTGCCAGTCCATCTCCAAACTCACGGGAACCAACACCTCCCTCTCTATCCCAATTCGCCTTCTCGCCGCAGTCCTCACCGAATCCTCCGACACTGTCCACAACCGCCTCCCCGTCACAAACCTCAACCCCAAACAAGCATCCTCCCCCACCACTCTCCACCCCTCATGGGTTCCCCTCCTCACTTCACACCTCCCCCGCCCTCCTCACACTCTCTCCCCCTTTACCCACTCCTCCCGCACCAACACCTACACCCCCACTGCACCCATCACGCACATAGACACAGAATACCTCAATCCCTCAGACCACCACTTCCCCCCCTGCGACGTGACGCGCATCATCTCCAAACACAAAGACACAGAATACGGACAAACCCGATACATGGTCGAATGGGCCCCGGAACACCTCACGGAATGGGATATACAACTACAACTGGACGACGGCTTCCGCCTCATCTCTTCCACCCCCACCTCGGTAAACCTATCCACCCCCACCCCCGCCGATTGCCCCATATGTCACAACCCTCTGCAATTAGAACCCACCTCCACCTGCAGCACATGCCCGCACTTTGCCGTCCATTCCCAATGCCGCCCTGCCTTAGGCCCCGCCACATGGCAATGCGATTGGTGCGCTCGCGGCAAACAACACAACCTCACCCGTCTCCACGAGGTCCAGTGGGCGCCTTGCCTTCAACTACACGACACCATCAGTGAGACCCCCTCCGGCCCCACCGCCCTCACCGCATTTAACTCCGGCTTTGTCCCCTCCACCACACCCATTCTGCCAGAACCCGGACCCCCTCCCTTGTCACACCCCCTTATCACATTCAACCACAACCCCATCAACCCCGACCTCGACATGCTCCCTACCGATACATTCACCATCCACACACACCCCTCACTTCACGATACCACAATACTCTGCACTCCCGACGGCCGCGCAGTCACCACCCTTAACGGCCCCCGCGTCCGCCACCTATACCAACTCTTCCGCCCCGACCTCACCGACCATACATTCGAAGAGGAGGTCTACAACCTCCTCACTCGCCTAGGCTCCCCACACATTCCACATCCAGACAGAACTCTACTCAGACCCCCTCAATAAATCACTCCACTCGCACACCTACCACTCACTCTACCCCGAAGACATAGTCTTCTCATCCAGCGGCAGTAATGCCCCACACACATGGCAAGGCACCAACATCGCCAACCCCGAATACGACCACGAATGCATGCGCCGAGCCATGGAACATGCAATCACCAGCGCACACCTCACAGCCTCACACACCCCCAGCGCTACCATCCTCATACTCCCCCGTTGGGAACACACACCATACCGCCACTCCAAATATATCAACTCCCCCTACACACATCACCTATACACCCTTCCCAACGACGCGAACACCTTCTTACCCCCCGACCAACACACAGGCCACCCCACCCCTACCCCTTTCGGCACACGCTGGATGGTCGACATCTACCTCGTCGCTAACTCCCTCGCACTCCCCACCCTACCCTCACACACAGCCATGACCGCACTCCACAACACCCTCGAGTCTATATACGACACACACCTCCCAAGCCCCACCATCACCATCCCACCTCCACACCTCACCGACTCCTACTCACCTCACTCCGCAGGCATATACCATTTCCCCCCCAACCCCACTCACCCCCTTACCTACCCCCTCCATGAACGCACACGACTAACATACTCCCCCACAAGAGGAACTCTTGCTTGGAACTGGCAGGACTTCGTATACACAGACGGCTCGAAAAAAGGAGGCAGCTCCCCTCTCGGGGCGGCAGCCACCCACCCAGCCTCGGACACCAACATCAAAATCCTGGTGACCTCTACCCCTCCCTCCCATACTATCAATCGTGCCGAACTAGCAGGCATTGACATAGGCCTCCAACTAGGCCATACCCACCTCCTAACTGACAGTGCGTGCTCCCTCCGTCTCATACAAGGATACCTTAACTGCCCCTCCGCTTATAGGCACAACATCCACCGCGACACACTCCTCTCCATCACACGCACCATCATAACCCGCTGCGACGCAGGCATCCGCACACATCTCGGCAAAATTAAAGCACACAACCACTCACTCGGCAACGAACTCGCAGACGCACTCGCTAACCAAGTAGCAGATGGTCAACCACCAAACACCACATACAACACAGGCTCGGACGTGTCGATTGGTCACTGGACCTGGCCTTACACCCTCATACCACAGACTCAAGGGGAACCCACACCCTACATATACACAAACCTCAAAGCCGACGCACACACCCACAGCTGCAAGCACACACTTACACCCCTCTCACAAACATCCAAACACGGCGCCCTCCTCGCCCGCGCCGCGGCAGACGGCGCCGACTTCACCTTCCACAAAAAACTCTCAACCCTCACCAACACCCAATTCACCCACAAACAAGAATTCATATGGGGCGTCCACAACACACGCCTCCTCACACACAACCCCACCATGCGATGTCCCATGTGTGGCCAATTCACCAGCAACGGCCACATGGCCGGTAACTGCCCATCCATGTCTGGCCTAAGACAGGACCGTCACAACAGCGCGCTACAACTCCTACTATCCCTCCTGGAACGCCACAACGGAGGACGCTGGGAGACTATCACTGCAGACTTCGGTAACAAACCCATCAAGTCTTTCACCCGCCCCACCCCCACCTCCACCCCTCTTGACTGCCACCCCCCACACCCCACCCACATGCCCACCCGCCTTGTTGATGCAGACGAAGGTCTCTCGCCCGACTCCCTAACCTCGTGCCCCGCTATCCTCCCCCCCGAAATCCTCCCGCCTGCACTACGTCCCCCGGCGCACAAACCCGATTTCATACGCCTCCTCGAACCTCGCTTCGTCGGTCACAACAACGGCCGCCGCCGATACTCATCTATCAGGAAAATACAGATAGGGGAGTGGAAGTACTGCACCGACCACAACCTCTCACACACAGCCCGCTTGATTCGGGACAAATACACACCCCTCGCAAATGCCATCCGAAACCACTGGCCAGGTACCGAAGTCGACATCCTACCCATTGTCATGAGCCGCACGGGCACACCGCACTCATCCACCATCGCAAGTCTCACCTCTCTCCTCACCCTCCGCACCGACCCTCCCGACAAACTCGTCACCAAAGCACGACTCGACACATCTCGCATCCTTTCCACACTCCATGCACACACCGTCCAATGGCTGCATTATCTCCTCCTTGTCTACCGCACCAAATCACGCACGACCACTCGCCGAGCCTCCGCATAACGCACCTCCCCAAGCCAGTCATGCACACCACCTTTAACCCGCTTCAGACCCTCCCCGGGGGGGAGTAAAACCCCCGACCACGGCTTTTTGGTGAAAAACCGGCGCATACGGCACATGTTGTAAACAATTTCAATTTCAATTTCAATTTCAATGCGTGCTCCCTCCGCCTCATACAAGGATACTTACACTGCCCATCCGCCTATAGACACAACATCCACCGCGACACACTCCTCTCCATCACACACACCCTCAAAACCCGCTGCAACGCAGGCATCCGCACACACCTCGGAAAAATTAAAGCACACAACCACTCACTAGGAAACGACCTCGCAGACACTCTAGCCAACCATGTTGCAAATGGTCACCCACCCGACACAACATACACCACAGGTTCAGAAGTGTCGATAGGCCACTGGACCTGGCCATACACCCTCATTCCACAAACCCTAGGGGAACCCATACCCAACAGATACAACAACCTCAAAACTGACGCGCATACCCACAGCACCAAACACTCACACACACCCCTCTCACAAACATCCAAACACGGTGCCCTCCTCGCCCGCGCAGCGGAGGACGGTGCGGATTTCACTTTCCACAAAAACACACAACACTCACCAACATACAATTCACCCACAAGCAAGAATTCATGTGGGAGTCCACAACACCCGCCTCCTCACACACAACCCCACCCTGCGCTGTCCCATGTGTGGCCAATTCACTAGCAACGGCCACATGGCCGGTAACTGCCCAACCATGTCCGGCCTAAGACAGGACCGCCACAACAGCGCGCTACAACTCCTACTATCCCTCCTGGAACGCCACAACGGAGGTCGCTGGGAGACCATCACTGCAGACTTCGGTAACAAACCCATCAAGTCCTTCACCTCCCCCACTTCCACCCGCTCCCCTCTTGAGTGTCACCCCCCTCACCCCACCCACATGCCTACCCGCCTTGTAGCTGCTGACGAAGGTCTCTCGCCCGACTCCCTAACCTCGTGCCCCGCTATCCTCCCCCCATGAGATTCTCCCCCTTGAGCTACAACCCCCGGCGCACAAACCCGATTTCATTCGCCTCCTCGAACCTCGATATGTCAGTCACACAAACGGCCGCCGCCGATACTCATCTATTACGAAAATTCAGATAGGCGAGTGGAAGTACTGCACTGACCGCAACCTCTCCCAAACAACCCACTTGATTAGAGCTCAATATACACCCGTCGCAAATGCCATCCGCAGCCACTGGCCAAGTACCGAAGTCGACATCCTCCCCATCGTCATGAGCCGCACGGGTACACCACACACATCCACCATCGCAAGTCTCACCTCTCTCCTCGCCCTCCGCACCGACCCTCATGACAAACTCATCTCCAAAACACGACTTGACACATCTCGCATACTCGCACAACATCACACGCACACTGTCCAATGGCTACACCATCTCCTACTTGTATAGCGCATCAAATCACGCACGACCTCTCGCCGCCCCCCCGCACACTGAACATTCGCACGCCCCTGATTGCACACCATCTTCACCTTGCATCGCACCCTCCCCGGGGGGGAGTAAAACCCCCGAAACACCCTTGGAGAGGTTGGATTTAGATGATTAACGGTCTAGCTCTAACTTGTAAGTTTCCTGTATGGCATAGTTGGGAGGGCCCAGAGACAGCAACCGGCGCGTACGGTATTTGGTGTAAACCGACGCATACGGTACATGTTGTAAACAATTTCAATTTCAACTTCAATTTCGCTCCGAGTACTTCCGAGCCGATAATCTTGGTCATGTACGGTTTCATCCTCTCGATCCACGGGTTGATGTTGGGAGTGACGCTGATCCTGTACTTTGGCTTGGACGCTAGGCCGCTGGTTGGGAAAGTTGGGGTTTCGGTGCAATCTCGTAAAAAACGCCATGTTAGCGCTCACGATTCCTCGTCTTAAGTAGAGGCATGCCGGGAGGGAACTCGGAATATTGTGGCGGCTTAGTGAGGACTGTGTGTTGTACCGCGTAGCGCCCGCCGCCCGGAATGGAACAAGTTTGAGCGCGGCGCGGGGATTAATTCCTCGGAGGCCATCTCGGTGAGTGCGTGGTGCCAAAGCTTGCCCGTCCACTTCGGGGCGATTACCGTGGCTACTGCGCCGCTATGTTGTAGCTTTTTGGACGAGGTTGGGTAATAGGGGCCACGGGGGGTTGCACCAATTCTTTTCCTTGCGCTAGTATGAGTCCGATAGGTGTAGGGCGTCCACGGCTTCGGATGTCGGGTCCTTCCATCCGGCGTTGTATCGGGGGAGAAGTGTGTTGATTGAGGACGCGAAGCCATCGATAGAGTGTCGTCCGAACCTGGCGTCGAGTTCCGCAAAAAGAACCGGGTCGAGCTTCTAGTCGTCGCTTGTGTCGTAGCTTGTGTCTGATCGCCATCTACCTTCATGAGCAACTGGGTAACCATATCACCAGCTTTCAAGCTACGATGCAAATGGCGGTGACCGGGCGTCGCGGCTGTCATCCGTTGTCGGGTACATGTGTTTTGGTAGATTGCTTGCCACACTTATCGTTTGAGTTGGTTCGATAGTAGCTGCACCGTGTGCTAGTAGATCTTCACCTTGCTAGTCTCCTTGAGTATAGATAAAGCAGGTGGACGACCTTTCTGTGTTGGCGCGCGTCATTTATAGGGGTATGAAATTATGAAATTAAACACTCCAATACCAGTAAAACCGGCTGGAGTCTCTGGGCCCCCCTTATGCTATGCCATACAGGACTTAGAAGCGTGAGGTAGACCGTGAACCACTAATCCCAACCTCTCCAATGGCAGTAACAGCTAATAATTTTGTAATCAAGAAAAACAGATCTAAAATCCACTTGTCGAGAAATGCAAAACTAAACTGCTGCTCGACCTTCACGATGCACGGCCCGCTCCCGCCGAACCGGGGTGTCGACCGGCCTAGGCCGGTCGGCGTTCGGGAGGGACGACGGGCCAGCCTAATCTAGCTCCCGCGTGACTTCGGTCTTGCCGAAGGTGGGAGGGGGAAGGCTAGCAAAAAACCCCTCCTCGCGCGTTCGCTCGTCGATCCCGCCGCTCCATCCCGTAAACCCCGCCCCAAGGTCTTGCCGCGTCCACCGACGCGGCGGTCCTCCGTGTCGAGGTCCCCCATCACTTCGAGGACAGGTGGGGGGGACCTAGACACACAGACATAGAAAAAACTAGCGCTCCTGCCTCCGCGCCTGAATTTTCCCCGCTCATTTCCCCGGTTTTTTCTCTGTCTGGTACCCGGGTACCTGTCGGTTTTCCGGCCTATGGCCGTACCCTCCCCCCTCTGATCGCGCGTCCACCGAGCAGCCTGTTCTTGAGCGGGGGCCTCCGCGCTCACCCGGGCCCACGCTCAAGGACTCCTAGGAGTATTAAGGTCTGTCGGGGTAGTGGGTGTCGAAGAGGGGGGGGGGGGGCAGGTCACCGTAGCCGGATCCGGCGGGCCGCGGGCGCCCGGAATTAGACAAAACCCTCCGTGCCGGGTTTTCCGGCGGCGCCGACCCAGAGGGTCGTCGCTGCCAGATCGTGTCGCTCCTCCCATCGCGACTGTCCTCCTTGCCGTCCCAGCTGACTCCTCCCCCCGGGAGATGACGCTGGACGACGTAGCGACGCGCTAGTGAGCGCCCTACCCTGGTGCTGCTCCCCAACTAGCTCGACGCCGGGTACGGACATTATTTTTAGTATCCAAAAAAGCCCTCCGTACATGGCTTTCCGGCGGCGGCTGATCCTGAGGATAGCCGCCGCCTCCTGTAGCCGCTCCTCCGTCTGCGACTAGCTACCGTCCTGTATCCTGTCTTGCCTCACCCCTCGGTAAGGTTCGACCGGCACAGGGCTGGTCGACAGCTAGCGAGCGCCCTTTCCTGGCGCTGCTTCCCGGCTGGCCATCACCAGCTCCAACACCCGCCTCCCACCGCTGATCCGGCCGTACCCTCCTCGCCATCAAACGCTGCCGTAGTACATGCCCCACTCCTAAAAGTAAGCCTGTATCTAGGAGTATCTGTAGGTGAAAAAACATATCGGACGGGCCGAGCGGGAGATCTTGGCGCCGGTAGTGCACAGAAATTATTTTTTCAAAAGCCCATTGTACAGGGCTTTCCCGACAGCTGCTGATCCCACGGATCGAGCTGTCGGCCCTCTTAGCCCCCTACCGTGCCAGGCCTGGCACGGCTACGGGGTTTCCAGCGCCCACCACGGGGAGGTGAGGGGATGCCGACGGGCCTGCGAGCGCACCCCCCTCCGGGGCCGCCGCCGCTGCGCCGCCGGCGGGCGCCATTTATAGGGGTAACGCTTGTCCCTGTTTTACTAATGTGACATGCGTAATCTAGTGGTCAGAATTTGTAATGTCGTGGCAACGCCCGACTATTCTCGCCCCGAGTGTAATTGAAACCTCTAAAATATCAATATGACCAAACATGAAAAAATCAAAATGGGTACCCGTACGGGTAGCATTGTACGGGTAACATCGCTACGGAACCAGTAGGTACATGTTACCATTGCTTTCTAGCACAAAGCCGTAAAGTATTCTAGGGGAAATGACTACCACTTCCTGAGTAGCTGTAATAATCCAAAGCTGAAAAGCGCAATGAAAACTTCAAGTCTTAAGGAAGGTGCTGATGTGGTTTATTGGGGCATGTAACCGTGTGACATGGCAGTGGTACGGGTCGAAAATAGGGTATCGTTTGTTACAATTAAACACTTTCTTGCCAGTTGCGGGAAAGCGACAAGTGCAATATAAATCGGTGATGCAACACTTGACCTACCCACCGCATCTTGTCGCACGCCGCTACCTAACCGCATGTATAGCATCACTAGTCCAACGCAGCCAAACTGGCTCAATGAAATGTTGTAGGTGGTAAACTTTGAGTGATAGTTGGGTCTCGAGGGGGCTGACGGAGCGTGTGACTATGCCGACTTAGTGCGGTAAGTCGCGGCGCATATTCTGACTTTTCCAGTAAAAGCAATCACACGCTCCAACCCCGCTCCAACCCCGCTCTGCTTAATTACCTTCTCTCATACCCAGCCCAGTCAGAGCTGTTGGTTGTAAGCCGTTCTCTCATCACAATAGTGATACGATAATCGGACTTATTAGGGGCGTATTTAGCGAGCTTATCTAGTCGCGATCGGCTCTTCTTGCCCACTGTCTTACGGCTTATGTTTGTCTACTTGATACTCTCATGTTTCGTCCCTACTTGCACCGACGACAGCTTTGCACTTCCAACTCTTTTCCTTAGACGTAGCGACATCGTGGTTTCCCTTTTCGAGGCGTTGTTTTGCCGAAATGTATATACTTTCGTGTGATATAGTTAGCTACCTACCTCGCACCTCCTTGGCGCCTCTCGCAGTCCGTCCATCACCACCGGCATTTTGGACTATTTTTTTGCACAAGGACCTAGGGAAGTTTAAAGCTATCATCAAACCCTCCCTTCAAACAGCCGTCAGTGCCGGCGATGCATGGTAGCGGTCGAGTGGTCGAGTGTTTTCGTGTTGCATATATGTATGGCAACTAGATAACGGACCCACCTATGGGTACGTATTGCTTTTTCTTCAGTCCTTGACGTCTAAATGACGCTTTGTAAGGCACCTCTGCATGACTACTTTAGCTACAATTCAAGGATGCGGCTAAATGGTTTATGTGAGTTGTAAAGCTGCAATGCAATCGCTGTTGATGGTGGTGTTGGACTTGCGTCGTTGGGTTCATAGCTAATGAGGCTCTCAACACTGGTGGTTGACCCAATGTAAGTACTCACGAATCTCGCATTCCGGCAACATATGGTTGAGTGAGCTAGCATTGAGCTCTGAAAATTATGAAATGTTTTAGTAGCTTCTTTCGTCCTTCTTTACCCGCCCCGTAAAATAGCCCGCGAGTCATGAGCACAAAGTGCTTGAACGCATGTGAGCTCATAGTGGCAAACGCATTTCGTATCGACCATCGGAAATGGCATATGCTTGTTTGCCCCCCATTATGAATACTGAACATCCCTACGTAGACTTTCACTGAAAAAAATTATCACCATGCTATAAGACCCTTGTCCATGTGTATGGCTTAGAACATCTTAATTTTGGTGGAGGCTAGAGAACAAGGGAAGCTCCCACATCTTCCTTGTCCATCTTATAAAGCAAAAATAATTGATGCTCGCTTCGACGTGTGCTGGCATATTGTAGATCCCGAATGTTGTGTGCTAGTAGGATAAATCAGCCCCTTTGCATTGATAACAACTTCCATTGCAAGGGGTATTGAAATTGAAATTGAAATTGTTTGCAACATGTGCCGGCAAACTGGACCGACAACTATCTCTCGGGCCGCATTACTTCGCCATTCAGGACTTATTAACAAGTTGGGCCCGGGTCTCTTCGACCAGGTACACCTTTCGACGTGTGTCGACGTTCCTCGGGAGTAAAAAAACTGTAAGCAACCGTAGTAATTGCCCCAGTCCCCCCGCCTAAGCAGTTACAGCGTAATAATTTTGTAATCAAGAAAAAACATATCTAAAAACAAATCCACTTGTCGAGAAATGCAAAACTAAACTGCTGCTCGACCTTCACGATGACCTGCTTGTCTCTTACCTGTACACAGTTTAAGGCCGGTTCTTAGATGAACTTAGCCATCATCCGCGAAAGATGAGACCTTCACGATGCACGGCCCGCTCCCACCGAACCGGGGTGCCGACCGGCCTAGGCCGGTCGGCGTTCGGGAGGGACGACGGGCCAGCCTAATCTAGCTCCCACGTGACTTCGGTCTTGCCGAAGGTAGGAGGGGAAAGGCTAGCAAAAAACCCCTCCTCGCGCGGTCGCTCGTCGATCCCGCCGCTCCATCCCGTAAACCCCGCCCCAAGGTCTTGCCGCGTCCACCGACGCGACGGTCCTCCTTGTTGAGGTCCCCCGTCACTTCGAGGACATGTGGGGGAGACCGAGACACACGGACATAGAAAAAATGGGCGCTCTTGCCTCTGCGCCTGAATTTTCCCCGCTCATTTCCTCGGTTTTTTCTCTGTCTGGTACCCGGGTACCTGTCGGTTAGTCCGGCCTATGGCCGTACCCTCCCCCCTCTGATCGCGAGTCCACCGACCAGCCTTTGCTTGAGCGGGGGCCTCCGCGCTCACCCGGGCCCACGCTCAAGGAATCCTAGGATTATGTAGATTTGTCGGGGCAGTGGGTGTCGAAGAGGGGGGGGGGGGGGGGGCTGGTCACCGTAGCCGGATCCGGCGGGCCGCGGGCGCCCGGAAATTATACAAAACCCTCCGTGCCGGGTTTTCCGGCGGCGCCGACCCAGAGGGTCGTCGCCGCCAGATCGTGTTGCTCCTCCCGTCGCGACCGTCCTCCTTGCCGCCCAAGCTAACGCCTCCCCCGGGAGATGAAGCTTGTCGACGTGGCGGCTCGCTAGTGAGCGCCCTACCCTGGTGCTGCTCCCCAACTAGCTCGACGCCGGGTACGGACATGATCTTAATTTCCGAAAAAGCCCTCCGTATATGGCTTTCCGGCGGCGGCTGATCTTGAGGATCGCCGCCGCCTCACATAGCCGCTCCTCCGTCTTCGATTGGCCACCGACCTGTGCCATGTCTTGCCTCACCCCTCGGGAAGGTTCGACTGGCACATGGCGGGTGGACGGCTAGCGAGCGCCCTTTCCTGGCGCTGCTTCCCGGCTGGCCACCACCAGTTCCAACACCCGCCTCCCACCCATGATCCGGCCGTACCCTCCTCTCCATCAAACGCTGCCGTAGTACATGCCCCACTCCTAAAAGTAAGACTGTATTCAAGAGTATCTGTATGTGAAAAACATATCGGACGGGCCGAGCGGGAGATCTTGGTGCCGGTATCGCACAGAATGTTTTTTTCAAAAGCCCATTGTACAGGGCTTTCCCGACCGCCGTTGATCCTGCGGATCGAGATGTCGGCCCTCTTAGCCCCTACTGTGCCAAGCCTGGCACGGCTACGGGGTTTCTAGCGCCCACCACGGGGAGGTGAGGGGATGCCGACGGGCCTGCGAGCGCACCCCCCTCCGGGGCCGCCGCCGCTGCGCCTCCGGCGGGCGCCCATTGCAAGGGGTAGACTATGTAATATGGTGTAATCCTCTACAGTTTGAGCCTCGAGTATACGGTCTCCGCCCTTTCGGAGAGTCTTTCATCCTACGTGCATCTACGTCGCCCTAATAGCATCTTAACCGCCTCCTTTTGTGGTGTTATTCATATTTCTATCCTCCCTCACCCAAATTGAAATTGAAATTGTTTACAATATGTACCGTGTGCGCCGGTTTCTACACCAAAAGCCGTATGCGCCGGCTGCTTTCTCTGGGCCCTACCAACTACGCCATTCAGGGAACTTACAAGTCAGGGCTAGACCGTTAACCACCTAAATCCAACCTCTCCAAGGGTGTTTCGGGGGTTTTACTCCCCCCCGGGGAGTTGTGCAAGTCGAGGCGAGTGCGGTGTGCAATCAAGGGTGGGCGAAGGTGCAGTGTGGGGAGGCGCGGCGAGATGTCGTGCGGGATTTGATGCGGTATATGAGTAGGAGATGATGCAGCCATTGAACAGTATGCGTGTGGAGTTGTGCAAGGATGCGAGTCGTGTCGAGTCGTGGCTTGGCGATGAGTTTGTCAGGAGGGTCCGTGCGGGCAGTAAGTAGGGAGGTGAGGCTCGTGATGGTGGATGAGTGCGGTGTGCCCGTGCGGCTCATGACGATGGGGAGGATGTCGACCACTATGCCTGGCCAGTGGCTGCGGATGGCGTTTGCGAGGGGTGTGTATTTGGCCCGTATGAGGTCTGTTGTTGGGGAGAGGTTATTGTCCGTGCAGTACTTCCATTCCCCTATCTGGATCTTTTTTATGTAAGCGTAGAGGCGGCAACCGTTTGTGTGACCGACGAAGCGAGGTTCGAGGAGGCGGATGAAGTCGGGTTTGTGTGCGGGGGGTCGAAGCACGGGGGGGGAGAATCTCAGGTGGGAGGGTGGCGGGACATGAGGTTAGGGAGTCGGGCGAGAGACCCTCGTCAGCGGCGACAAGGCGAGTGGGCATGTGGGTGGGGTGAGGTGGGTGACAGTCAAGTGGGGTGTGGGCAGGAGTGGGGGAGGCAAATGATTTGATGGGTTTGTTACCGAAGTCTGCAGTGATGGTCTCCCAGCGGCCTCCGTTGTGGCGTTGCAGTAGTGAGAGTAGGAGTTGTAGCGCGCTGTTGTGTCGGTCTTGTCTTAAGCCAGACATGGTGGGGCAGTTACCGGCCATGTGGCCGTTGCTAGTGAATTGGCCACAGAGTGGGCAGCGTAGGGTGGGGTTGTGTGTGAGAAGGCGGGTGATGTGGACACCCCACATGAATTGGATATTTGTGAGTGTTGTGTGGTTTTTGTGGAAAGAGAAGTCGGCGCCGTCCTCCGCGGCGCGGGCGATGAGGGCTCCGTGTTTGGTTGTTTGCGAGAGGGGTGTGTGTGTGAGTGTTTGGTGCTGTAGGTGTGTGCGTCAGCTTTGAGGTTGGTGTACTTGTAGGGTATGGGATCCCCTAGGGTCTGAGGAATGAGGGTGTATGGCCAGGTCGTGTGACCTAACGACACTTCCGAACCTGTGGCGTATGTAGTGTCGGGCGGGTGACAATCCGCGATATGGTTAGCGAGGGTGTTTGCAAGGTCGTTACCTAGGGAGTGGTTGTGTGCTTTAATTTTGCCGAGGTGTGTGCGGATGCCCGCGTTGCAGCGGGTTTGGAGGGTGTGTGTGATGGAGTGGAGGGTGTCGCGGTGGATGTTGTGGCGGTAAGCGGCTGGGCAGTTCAAGTATCCTTGTATGAGGCGGAGGGAGCACGCACTGTATGTAAGGAGGTGGGTGCGGCCGAGTTGGAGACCTATATCTATGCCAGCTAATTCAGCGCGGTTGATAGTGTGGGAGGAAGGGGTAGAGGTCACCAGAATTTTGATGCGGGTGTCCGAGGCGGGGTGGGTGACGGCAGCTCCTAGGGGGGAGGAGCCTCCCTTTTTTGAGCCGTCTGTGTATACAAAGTCCTGCCAATTCCAAGCAAGAGTACCTCTGGTGGGGGGGTATGTTAGTTGCAGTCGTTCCGGGTGGGGGTAAGTGATGGGGTGAGTTGGGTTTGGGGGGAGGTGAAATATGCCGGCTGAGTGGGGGGAGTAGGTGCCGAAGAGGTGGGGAGGAGGGGTGGTGATGACTGGGTTGGGGAGATGAGTGTCGTAGATGGATTCGAGAGTGTTGTGGAGTGCGGTCATGGCTGTGGGTGACGGGAGGGTGGAAAGTGCGAGGGGGTTGGCGACGAGGTATATGTCGACCATCCATGTCGTGCCGAATGGGGTGGGGGTGGGGTTGCCAGTGTGTTGGTCGGGGGGTAAGAAGGTGTGTGCGTCGTTGGGGAGGGTGTAAAGGTGGTGGGTGTATGGGGAGTTGATGTATTTGGAGTGGCGGTAGGGTGTGTGTTCCCATCGGGGGAGGATGAGGATGGTTGCGCTGGGTGTGTGAGGGGCTGTGAGGTGTGCGCTTGTGATTGCGTGTTCCATGGCGCGGCGCATGCATTCGTGGTCGTATTCTGGGTTGGCGATGTTAGTACCTTGCCATGTGTGTGGGGCATTGCTGCCGCTGGATGAGAAGACTACGTCTTCGGGGTAGAGGGAATGGTAAGTGTTAGAGTGGAGGGATTTATTGAGGGGGTCGGAGTATAGTTCTGTCTGGATGCGGAATGTGTGACGGAGAGCAGTGAGGAGGTCTTCTCTGGTGACCCATCTGTTACGGGTGGTGGTGGCGGGTGTGGGTGAGTGGATTTCTGAGCGGAAACCGAGGCGAGTAAGGAGGTGGTAGACCTCCTCTTCGAACGTGTGCTGCGAGAGGTCGGGGAGAAAGAGTTGGTAGAGATGGCGGACGCGGGGGCCGTTAAGGGTGGTGACCGCGCGGCCGTCGGGAGTGCATAGTATGGTTGTGTCGTGGAGTGATGGGTGTGCGTGGATGGCGAATTTACCGGTAGGGAGCATGTCGAGGTCGGGGTTGATGGGGTCGTGGTTGAATGTGATTAGGGGGTGTGACCACGGAGGGGGTCCTGGTTCTGGCAGAATGGGTGTCGTGGAGGGGACATAGCCTGAGTTATATGCGGTGAGGGCGGTTGGGCCGGAGGGGGTCTCACTGATGGTGTCGTGTAGTTGAAGGCATGGGGCCCACTGGACCTCGTGGAGGCGGGTGAGGTCGTGTTTTTGGCCGCGAGCACACCACTCGCACTGCCATGTAGCGGGTCCCTGAGCTGGGCGGCATTGGGAATGTATGGCGAAGTGCGGGCATGTGCAACAGGCGGAGGTGGGTTCTGTGTGCAGTGGGTCATGACATAGGGAGCAGGTGGTGGGGGAGGGGGTGGGGAGGTATACCGATGTGGGAGTGGAGGAGATGAGGCGGAAGCCGTCGTCGAGTTGTAACTGAATGTCCCATTCCGTGAGGTGTTCCGGGGCCCATCCAACCATGTATTGCGTTTGGCCGTATTCTGTGTCCTTGTGTTTGGAGATGATACGCGTGACGTCGCAGGGGGGGTAGTGGTGGTCTGAGGGGGTGAGGTATTCTGTGTCTAAGTGTGTGGTGGGTGCGGTGGGGGTGGGGTGAGTGGTGCGGGAGGTGTAGATGCCGGATGAGAGGGTGGGGGGTGAGCGAGGGAGGTGTGGGGAGAGGAGGGGAATCCATGAGGGGTGTATAGTGGTGGGGGGGGATGCTTGTTTGGTAGTCAGGCTAGTGAGGGGGAGGCGGTTGTGGATAGTATTGGAGGGTTCGGTGAGGATTGCGGCGAGGAGGCGGATGGGAATTGAGAATGGGGCGGTGGATCCCGTGAGTGTGGTGATGGATTTGCAGGATTTGAGGATGAAGGAGGATGAGGTGGCTCTGAGGAGGACTTGTGGCCACGTGGTGATGTTATTTTTCAAGAGGGGGGTGAGGCGGGGGAGGAGGGAGGCGTGTGTTTTGCGGGGAGAGAAATCGCAGTAGGCTTGCGTATATGTGTGAGGGTCGGTCATGTGAGTGGCTTCGTCCCGGAGTGAGGCGAGGAGGGCGGTGTCTTGAGTGGTGAAGTGGGCGCGGATTGTGGAGGCGGTAGGGTTGGTGAGGGAGAGTGGAGGGATGTTGTGGAATAGGGTGCCCGCATCGCGCTGAGCTCTGACTAAGCACTTGAGTGTGGGTGGGGTGTAACAGGTTGACATTATGGATTCCGAGGGCCAATGGGAGTACTTGGTGGATAAGGTGCGGATGTGTGCGCGGGCCATGTGGCCTTTGTAGCCTGAGTTGTTCATGATTTTATGCAGGTGGCAAACTGTGAGTTGTGCGGCGTGGGCTTTGAGGGAGGGGAGACCGTAGCTTAGGTCTGAGGTAGGGCGGTGGAGGGCGGTGCGGGGGAGGTTACGTACCGAGGAGACGGCGGAGCGGAGTGCGCGGCAGATTTGTCCTTCGAGAGTGTCGAGTTGGGAGTCGGTGAAGAGGCCGAGCTGGAGGGTGAAATGTTTTCCGATGAGGAGTCCACGGATGATCCTGATTCTGCGGGATTGTGTTAGTGGGGAGGTGGAAAGGGTGGTGATGAGGGATGCTGTGGTACGTTTTAGTTCGTGCCAGTGTTTGGTGAAGGTGAGGGAGGTGTTCAGTTCTACCCCTAGGACGCGGTATGTGTCCGTGGGGCCAATGGAGGGAATGGGGGCCGGGGTGGAGTTGAGGGTGATGAACTGAGTTTGCAGGCGGGATGCGAGGAGGGTAGTGTTGGCGAGGGTGAAAGCGTTGCCTGTGCGCCAGAGGGCGCCGGTGATGCAGCATTTGCGGATGTTGACGGTCATGCCCGTGTAGGCGCTGAAGAGAGAGAGTTTCCTGAGCTAGATGGTCATGTTGGGGGTCGAGCCCGTGGCGAGGCTGAGGTCGTCAGCGAAGCCGTGTCATGGGTATGTGGCTGTGGGTTCTGTGGGGTCGACGTTAGTGGCGGGGGGGCATGGGCGGTAGCCCCGGCTACCCACCGTGAGCCAGCGAAGGAAGGGTTCAAGGAAGAGGGTGAATAGAAAGGGGGAAAGGGTGTCTCCCTGGAGGATTCCGCGATTGATGTCGACAGAAGGGGTGGGGCCATGTGGTTTAATATAATCTGTGGTTGAGACTCCGTAGAGGTGTTCGCATGTGTCGACAAAGGTGGGGGGCATACCGAGTTGACGCATGTGTTTGAACATGATGCGGTGGTCCGCGGCGTTAAAGGCGCCTTTGAAATCCGCGGACATGACGTAGATGTCTTTGTTGTGGAGTTTCGCGTCCTCTATCGTCATAATGAGGGAGGAGAGGGCGTCGTGGATGCTGCGGTGTTGTCGGAATCCGTCATGTTGGTCGCTGAGAATGCCGTGGGTTTCGGCGTATTTCGAGCATGCATCTTTGATTAGTGCTGTCCATAGTTCAAGGAGGTTATTCATGAGGGCGATAGGGCAGTAGTTATCGAGGAGGGAGGGGTCGCCTTTTTTATGTAGCAGGCATGTTGTGCTGTGGCACCAATCAGGAGGGGTGTAGGATTTGTGGGCGAGGAGGGAGAGGAGACAGAAGAGGGCGGAGCGGGTCGCCGGTGGTAGGAATTTGATTATTCCATTTGGGATACCGTCGGGGGCGGGGGCTTTGCCGGTGCCTAGGGAGTTGAGGGTTTTATCGAAGGTGTCGCGGGTAATCATGTCGGCAAGGGTGAGAGAGGGGTCACCGCGGGGTTCGATGGTAAAGTTGTCGGGGTTGTCGGGGAGTTCCCATGGGGGGGTGGGTAGTTCGTGTGGGGTGGCGCAGCCGAGTTCGCATGGAAGTGAGAGTGTATCGCGTCAATGACGTTGGAGGGAGTGGATGCGGTGGTTTTATCGGGTTTGGTAATGCGGTGGAGGGTGGAGGCGGCGCCGGCGGGGGGTAGGAGGCCGCTTTTAATTTTCAATTGGCGGTGGGAGAGTTTGGGGCAGGTGTCGTAGGCCTCATTGGCTCGAGTTTTTATGTTATTTAGC
The DNA here is from genome assembly GCA_026401115.1 of Tetraselmis chui. Lineage (NCBI taxonomy): Eukaryota > Viridiplantae > Chlorophyta > Chlorodendrophyceae > Chlorodendrales > Chlorodendraceae > Tetraselmis > Tetraselmis chui. Next base: position 29,709 of record JAPMLY010001439.1, read on the forward strand.
TTATCTGTGGTGGTGGCGTGAAGGAGCTGGCGTATGCGTGCTTGGCATTGTTGTTTGATGGCGACAGGGGAGAGATATTCAGTTGTGTTTAAGAGGGTTTGGGCGAAGGGGAGGGGGCCGTTGTTCTTGCTGCATTTGCGGAGTTTGAGTATGTGAGTGCGGGTTTTATTTGTAAGCCAAGTAGGGTCAAGGGATGCTTGGCGTGGGCGGGGTTTTTTGGCGGGGAGGAGGGGCCAAACTGTGGCTGCGTGGTCCATGTGTTGGGAGAGGAGTGTAGTGAATTGTGAGGCAAGGGTGTCGAGGGTGTCGGGGGAGGCCGAGGTGTGTGAGGTGTTGAGAATTTCTGCGTGGAGGGCGGCCGTTTGGTTGATGCGGTCGGGGGTGCTGGATTGGTACGCTTTTATGTGGTCGGGTGTGAGGGGAAGTCGAAAGTTGAGTTTGCGCGTCGTGTGATGTGTGTGGGGGGGTGGGTATGGGAGGGGGGGGGATGTGCCATGAGGGAGAAAGGGGCGGGAATGACGAGGTGGATTGCAGAGTGGTCAGTGAAGTGGGAGGGGGAGGGGAATATCGAGCAAGAGGACGGTGGGAGGGAGAGAAGTGAAGGGGGCGTGGAGAGCCAGTGGTCAAGGCAGCCTCCGCTGCGGGGGAAGGTAGGGATGGGGTTGTGGAGGGGTTGGAGGTGGGATTTTAGGAGGGAGGTGAGGGCGGGGTGACATGTACCTTTGGAGGTGGTTGTTTGGAAGTCCCCTCCCCAGAGGGTGCGGTGTTGCGGGTGGTCGTCAGCTAGGCGGAGGCCCCATGCTGCGACTTCTGCATATAGGCGGGACAGTTGGGGGGTGTAGAGCTGGGGCATGTAAGTACCTATAAGGAGGTAAGGGGTGCCTGAGTGGGGAACGCTTTTTAGTCCGGCGATATGGGGGATGAGGTGGGGGGGCGGGGTTAGGACAGTGGCAGATTGGAATGAGGCTCTGCGGACCGCGAAGAGAACGCCAGCGTTGGGTAGGGGCACATGTGAGTAGCATGGTCGGGAGCTTTTGAGGTGGTATTGGGGGAGGGCTATGCGCCAACGGGATTTGTGGGTGTCGTGGTTGGTTTCGGTGAGGATAAGGACGTCCGGACGGTGTGAGGTGGAGAGGTGTTCAACATCCATAATGGAGGTGTGGAGGCCACGGGTGTTGAGGTGGATGAGGTGTAGTGGTTGGGATGTGTGGTGTGGGAGGATGGGGGAGGGGAGGGAGGGGGTGGTGCTGGGGGGGTCGTCGGGGGGCATTCGACGGGTTGTGCTTGGAAGGGAGGGGGGAGGAGAGGGGGGAAGGGGGGGAGAGGTTGTGGAGAGGGTGGGAGTTGAGGGGGGGAGGGTGGTGTGGTGGGGTGGAGGGCGTCGAGAAGGTGGGGGCGTCCCTGTGGGAGGGGGGCGGAGCGGAAGGTGTGGTTCCATAGGAGAGTGTGGAGGGAGTATACCGAGGACCGGGGGTCGAAGGAGGGGGGGTTGTATGGTTGGTCCGGGGGGGCTGTTGCGATGAAGTAGGTGTGTAGGAGGGCGTGGGTTCCGCACGACCATGCCCCGTCGGAATCGTGCTGGCGAGGTGGGTTGAGAGAGCGTAGGGTACCGACAGGAGGGGGGGGGGAGTTCCAGTCGGAGAGGAGATTGAGAGAGCGGGCGAGGAGGTCGGACGGAGGAGGGTGATGAAGAGAGTCAATCCATGTGGCTGGGGTGTGAGTGAGGTGTAGGAGGCCGAAGTGAGAGTGTTGCCATGTGAGGATCAGGAGAGAGTGGTTAGGCGTCCCCGGACGGGGGGGGGGGGCGCCGCGGTTGGCGAGGTTAGTCCAGTGGGTGGGGTATTGGGAGTTGTGGTGGTGATTATCGACTTGATTGTTAGTGATAATTGTGTACGAGGCGGTGGGAGTAGAGTGAATTATGGTTATTGTGGTAGCGAGGCAGTATAGGTTAAAGAGGTCCTGATATTTTCCCCATTGGAAGGAGAGGACAACAGAGGTATCGAGGTAGCCGATGGGGGTGGGGAGGCCGTATTCAAGGTTTAGGTCGAATAAGTAGTTATGCAGTGCTATGCAGCAGGATCGGGGGTTAAAGTGGGCCGGGAGAGGTGAGTGAGTCGCGGTGTTTACAGTGTGTCTGCGGATGTCGGGTTGGGGGGCGGGGAGTGAGGTGTGGGGTCTAACCTCGGGGTTGTCCGTAGGGGGTCCCTCACCCACATGTGCTACCCTCCTTGTCATTGTTGTATTGGAAGGGTTTTTTTCTTGCCTTCTGGGCTTTCCCGTCCGATATGCGTTCCCCGGCGAAGGTCGTCCTTGGCTGTCCCGCCCAAATTAGCCGGATGCGGAACCACCAAGGTGCCACCATAGATAGGGCGCAAGTGCTATGCGCGGCGTAATAGTTGTGAAATATCCCATAATTCGGCGATTTCGTGCGTAAAGGAGTGAAGTTCGTTCGCAAAGGTGACGCTAGGAGCGAGGGGTTGGTCGAAGATCGGGTACATTAATTTTCGAAAACGGGCAACACCGGCGATCCACACGCCCGGAGAACATCACGTGTTACGGACGTGTGTATGACTGCACGACGCCCACCACCCCGGCCCAATAGCCTTCATGTGACCATATACCTATGGTTTGGCGGTGTTGGGGGCGCTACAAGCTCACTCTAAATGTATGAAAAAGGGTCTTTAAGGAAGCACGCTTCGTGGTTTGTGGTGCGGGTCGATGTTGACCACCCTCGACGTGGAAAGCCGACGTGACGACCGGCACATGATCCTACAGCCCCCCAAAAGCCCCCCAAATCTCTTGCTTATGACATAGGGTCGATGACTAGGGCTTTAAGGGTAGCAAATTCCCAAAGAGCTCACCTCTTTGGGGCTGCGAAGGAGGTTTCTTATACGGTCGCTGGCCACAAAGTGACGGGTGACCAGAAAGTAATGTTAACAGGTAGTGGCGATTCTCGACGCGATCGGCGGAAGTATGACGCGGCGGCGTCGCGCCAGGTTGCCATTTACTTTGGTGTCCATCTGGTCCGACAGAGCCCGCGCTGCAGTTTGCATATTTATTCAATCTCGCTTCTGTCCCCACCCATCGCTGCGACGACCCATTGCTGACGAAGAGTTCAACAAGTTCCTGTCCACCGAAACCATGGCTATCGCAGCAATTTCGAACCCGTTGCGGCCAGCGCGGACCAGCGCGCCAATGACACGGGGCCGTCGAGGAGCGGCGCCGGTCGCCTCGGCCGGGCACCAATCCCGACACCCGCCTCCCGTGTCGCACAGGTGCGCTGCCAGGACCCTGATCCCCGACATAAAATGGCACAGAATCCCGGCTTGAATCCTCTGACAGATGGGAGAATCGAGCGATTCCTTTTTTGCCGACTTGGTATCTGAGTAACTCGAGCGAACGGTATTCGGCTGCTGCGGAGTGTTGGACTCGAATTGGCTGTTTGATGCTGTATAAATACATCCCGCAGGCGAGAGTCCCTCGCGATGATGCTGGGCACGGCTGCGCTGATGGCGGCGTCATCTTCTCCGCCTGCGGTGGCGACAGCGGGTTACGAGCCCATGGAGGCGCTGAAGGGGAAGGACTACGGCAAGTCCCGTATGCGGTGCGGTGTATGTCAACATCTTTCAAGCAGCCCCCTCTCGCCTTCCTCCCTCTTTCACCCCCCCCCCCCCCCCCCCCCCCCCTCCAAGTAGTCGTATGATACACTCGTCTAATAGCCGACTGAATGTTTCAGGTTCGAGGACTTCGAGCTCACAGCGAGCGGGCTGCAATATAAGGTCAGCGCAGGCTTTCCTAAGTATTGTGGAGTCAAGCCGCCTCCACCCCATCATGTCACACACACACACACACACACACGCATAGACTCTTCCTCACAACCCACCCCAACTGCGACGCCTGTGTTTTACTGTCGCAGGACATGCGCGTGGGGGAGGGCGTTGCGGCAGAGGCGGGCGACGCTGTGACGGTAGACTGGGACGGATACACCATCGGATACTATGGCCGTCCCTTTGAGGCGCGCAACAAGGTGGGGTGGGTACCGCTCTTCGCACACCAGGGAAGTAGAATTTCCCCGTATTGTATCGGAGAGCGGAAGGAATTTCTCCTTTTTGTGTGTGTGTGTGTGTGTGTGTGTGTGTGTGTGTGTGTGTGTGTGTGTGTGTGTGTGTGTGTGTGTGTGTGTGTGTGTGTGTGTGTGTGTTTGTGTGTGTATGCACGTGTGTGAGGCTGTTTGTGGCTGTGTGTGTTTTCATGGGGGGAGGGGGGGGGGGGGGTGCGTGTTTGTGTGTGATTGTGCTTCTTTATCCATCTTTAGTAATGGATGGCTGGTTGGAAAAAGAGGACATGAGAACGGGCTGATGGGATTGGGTGGCTTGGCTCGCAGACCAAAGGCGGTGCGTTCACAGGGGACGATAAGGACTATCTGCGGTTTACACTGGGCAAGAATCAGGCACGCTTGGGTTTGTGAATGATTTTTGCCTCTGTCTCTGCGATGTCTGTGCGTGGATGCACAGCCCGTCTGAATGGGTTTAGCCTCTGACCTGTCTCGCTGCCCTTAAGGTCATTCCGGGATTCGAGGAGGCCACCATCGGGATGAAGGTATGCATGTCCAGCAACTGCAATGGTCAAACCCTAAAACCTTTGTGATGGGAATATGCTCGTGTCAGTCGATTGCTTCAGAGACGGGGGGCACTGAGTGAGAGCTTTCTGTGGCTGCAGGTGGGTGGGATACGCAGGATCATCGTGCCTGTGGAGCTGGGATACCCGAACAATGACATGAGGAACATTCAGCCCAGGCCTAGCACGTTTTCGGTGAGAGCAAGCATACGTCGCCGCTTGATAGGGCTAGTACCTCGGGTAGCGGCTGCGCTACTGTGATGTGGCTGAACTGGCGGTGGTGTGGCGCTGTGATGTGTCACAGGGAAAGAGGGCGCTTGGGTTTGTGATCGAGAACCAAGGCATGATTGACAAGACGTTGTTATTTGACATCGAACTGTTGAAACTGGCAAAGGGGCAATGAGGAAGGGACATGGCGTTGGGCCCACCCGTCTATTTTTCCTACTATTCGCCGTGGTAGGAATGAAAAGCAATGGGAAGGAAGAGCCGGAAGTATTTAGCGATATGCAGACTTTTTCCTTCTCAAATGGATCCAGGAAGTGCTGCGCTGATGCTGTTTCCCTGTGTGCTTTGGCGAAACAGAAGGGAAGGGGAACCAATATTGTCTTTAGAGCAGACAAGTAGCGCTCATGTAAGAGCACCTGGAGAGTTTCAAGGGCTTTATTTTTGAATGCCAATTCCAATACCACGGTGTTTAGAATGCGTGCTCGCGCGTATGTCTATGTTTTTGCGCCTCGCGCGCGTGTGTGTCTGTGTCTGCGCTTGCGTTTGTGGTTGGGTGTGAGTGCGGTCGTGTCCATATGTGCGCGCGTTTGTGGTCGTGCTTGCGCGCATGTGCGTGTCTGTGTGCGCTCGTGTGGCTGTATGAGTATGTATGCGCGTGTGTATTTGCGTATTTGTGTTTTCTTTTCTTTTCTGCACTCTTTTGGGTTACATGATACAACCTGTCAGCGCTGGTGAGGCATGGCTTAACTAGATGCTTGGACACCTCCTCCATATTGCTCTCATGCACCACATGGACAAAGATACTTTGGCAAATATGTGTTTTTGTTCTATACTACCTAATGTTCATTCTCTTCTAAGCTATGTTAACTTGTGTTGTAGCTCCTCTCCTTTCAACCTCTTAGGCTGTAAAAGATGGTGCAAGAAAAGCGAAGCCAACTTTGCGTGAGTTGACGTCATGCGTATGTGCGTGCGGCTACATCCAAATAGACCTTAGATGTATTTCGAACTTGTACCGTATTATTCGCGAGTTAGAAGAAAGTGCGCGGTCAATATGGGTATTTGATATTTACCCTAGGGCACGTTTGCCAAAGATGTCAGCTTGCTTACAATTTGGCCAAAAGATACCCACAGACAGGGTCTGGGGGTCAATTAGCGCAGGATTATAGGGATGGGTGGGTGGGTTCGCGCGAAGCCTAGATTGGCTGAGCGCGAAAGCAGAGAGTGCCTAGGCTCGTGGCTAGCTACGGCTTATAAGGCACGGGCTAGCTAGAGCTGACCGTTGGGGGAGTCGTTGGTCGTTGGCTGCGTCTAACTGCTAGGGCAAGGTGGTTGCCCTGCAGGCGAGACGCGCCGTTAATTAACGGTAACAGTAACCGCTAGAGTTACTGTCCCGTACACATGATATTGGATATGCAAACCTCTAGATTCAAATCAATCTGACCATTTACCCTAGGGCACGTTTGCCAGTAACCTAAAGCCAAAGGCTTGCACAGCCAGAATTAGTGTTGCGGGGGGGGCGGAGTGAGCCAGCCGAAGAACCGCCAAGCAGCAGGTGATGGGGTCATGGTTGGGTCAATATATTTGCCTTCAGTCACAGAGCTGTTCTTGGCCCAGCCACCCATAAATTTGATTACGGGGAGGGGCGCGCCGATGCAGCTGGCAGCGGACGCCGCGCCTTTCCGTAGGCTGTGAGACGTCCATTGAAAGCCGGCGGGCGCGGACGAGCGGACTGTGAGTAGGGCGAGGGAGAGCCAGGTGGAGACGGTGGACGCGGCACCCCAATCAGCGGAGGGTTCTGTAGGTGAGAAGCTCCAGAAGGCGAGCGGGGGTGGTTTGTTGTAGAACTTTTTGCAGAAGGCTGCGCGCTGCTCTGTGTAGTAGTCGAGCAGGTCTGCCAGGACCGGGTTAGCGGAGATAGGGATAGCGATAACCAGTTTTTCGCTGGCGTCGCGGCGCTGGTCGCCTTTAGATTTCCTAACGAAGAGGCAGATTTGCTGCGAGGGTTTGTCAACAACTAGGTCGCCTGTTTGACAACGGGCGCCTGTTTCGGCCCGGCAGAAAAAGGTGTAATTGACGCACACCGCGAGGCAGGCTCGAAAACGTTGCAGCTGGGAGAACGCTGCAGGTTTCCACGGGAGGGTGAGGTGTAGCGTGTCGGCGGCCTCTAGGATGGTGAGGGCGACGGGCGCGGGTAGCGGAAGGCGCGTGGTGGTGGGGATGAGGCGGTGTTGCAGGATTTCGAGGCCACGGCGGGCATCCGCCAGGAGTTCGCCCACGGCGATAGGTTGGCGCCGGTGGTCGCGGAAGTACTTATTAATTGCGCTGAAGTAAGGCTGCAGCGAGCTGGCAGCGACCGTTCCCAAGAGGGCTAGCCAGGCCGTGTAGCGGACCATCGTGGTCGGCGTGGCCTGTAGCGGGGCGATATTTTGTTCTGCACAAAAAATAAAAAACTGTCGAATTGCGCTCTGGTAGCTCAGGTACGTCGAGGGCGCTAGCGAGTTGCTGAGTAGGGCAACCGCTGTAACCCCGAGCTTATCTGATCCTAGGAGGTCTCGAAAAGTTTCAGCCAATTCGGAGGACCAGGGCGACTGTGCTGCTCCGAGGCGTAATTCGTAGCGCGGGGGTCCTGTACGCAGAGGGCGGACGTCCTGTACAGGCGTAGTCAATCGGTCCGGGCGTATCGCGCGGCCAATCGCACCGCGCCGGGTGTAGAGCCAAGCAGGGGTGCTAGCCGAAAGGCCACGATGCTCCAAGCGGGAGGTCCGACCCCTTCTTGCCTGCCTAGCCTGCCGGGGAAGAACAGGTCGCGGGACGCTAGGAAGTGCACGGTCTCGGTGGCCAAGCGGGCGAACGCGTGGTACCATGTTTTGTTTCGCCAGTAGGGGGCGATGACTGTTGCCTCGGCTTGAGCTTGTTCGAGTTTCGCGGCGAGTGCGGGTAGGGCCGACCAAGGGGGGTTGCAATAGTTGTTTTCGCGTCTCCACGCCGAGTCGGGGAGGTGGAGGCAGTCGATGTCCTCGCACAAGGGGTCGCGCCAGCGGGCGTTGAAGCGTGGAAGCTGCGTGTTGAGCATAGATGCGAACCGGTCGATTGTATGCGGGCCCCACCGACGCTGGAGGTGGTTGAAGAGTCGAGGGTTTAGCTGCCAGTCCTCGGAGTCCAGTTCGCGGCTGAGCGTGTCGGCCCAGACGTTGGCGGCCGACCGTATGTAGCGTGGGCGGATGTGGATGTCGTTGGTGTCGAGTAGGAACCATAAACGCCGTAGCTCGGTCATCATGGCGGGCGACCGGGAAGTTAGCTTGGTTAGGACGGCGACCACCGCAGTGTTGTCTTCGTGGAGGAGGACTTGTCGTCCTCGGAGTTGTGGGAGAAAGGTTTCGACCGCGTGCCGGACTGCCCGAAGCTCCTTCCACGTAATGTGTTGGAGGCGGTCGGTGGCGCTCCAAAACCCGCGGGCTTGGTAGTTGGTGTCCTCGTTGAGGACGGCCCCCCATCCGTAGTCGCTCGAGTCGGCGTGCAAATAGGCGGTCTCGATGGGCTTGTAGATCGACCGGCCGTTGTGTTGGGAGGGTACCGTGCGCCACCACTCGAGGTCGCGCTTGAGTTGGTGGGTGAGGCGCACGCGTCCCCCCCAACCGGTACGGGTAGCCAACACGTTGTGGAGCTCGCGCAAAAAGAATCGGGCGGGTGCGATGGCGAGGTAGAGAAATTGCGCTTTCCCCGCGAAGGCCGCGAGTTGGCGTGTGGGTAGCCATCGTGCGTTGGACGCCGCTCGTCCGAGCAAGGACGAAGCGTGTTGTGCGAGGTGGTGCAGTTTTGCGAGTGGGGCGCGAAACTCGCCGCGGTGTAAATCTACCGTGAGGCCCAAGTGGTCGCCGACTTGCGTTGGCGTCCACACGCCTTTCTTGGGGTTGCGCTGTAGACCGAGGCTGTCGAGCAGGGCTTGGACGCGCTGCCGAAGTAGGAGTGCCTCGTCGTAGGAGTCCGCCAAGAAGAGGAAGTCGTCCATGTAGGGGAGTAGTCGGGTTCCTCGCCATCGCGCGTTTCGGAGGAAGCGCTTGGACGGGCGGCGTGGGCCGGCCGGTGTAGATGCGGGCGTGGGAGGTGGTGGGCGGCGTAGGTGGTTCGTAAACACTTGCGTGAGTTTGCAAAAGTAGTAGGCGGAGCCCGACCATCCCATGGGGAGGCACGCGAGGCGCCATAAGGTGCCGCGGTAATTGACCGTGAAGTAATCCCGGTCTTCCTCCCGGATGCCAAGGGTGTAGTACCCATCGGCGAGGTCGAGTGAGACGAAGTAGTCCCCCGGTCGAGATAGATGGCGGAGGTGCTTGAGGGTCTCGCAAGTCATGTTGAACGTCGAGCAGTAGCGGTTGAGTTCGCGAAGGTCGATAATCAAGCGCCATTGATTGCATCCCGGTTTTGGAACCAAGAACATCCGGGAGACGTAGCGTGGGTTCGTAGAGCGCTCCCACGCGCCGCAAGCCTCGAAGCGTGGTAGTTCCGAGTTGAGAAACTCGAGTTGGTCGGATGTGGCGTCTAGCATAGAGATGCCATGGTTGAACGGCTTGGGACGTAGGCCGTGCTTGAACTTCACACGTACGCCGTGGCGGATCCAACTTAGGACTTGGCCGCTCGCGCCGATGCGCTCCCACTCCCGCCATTTTCGACGTACGCGGTGGCGCATGAAGGAAGATGTCGGGGAGCAGGAATCGGCGCGGCGGGCTACACCATCATTTCTTGCTTGGGGTTTTAGCCGTGTCGGTCGGCTTGGGTGGGAGGGTTGCTCGTGCCGCGGCTGCGGCTGCTGCGGCGGCCTTGCGTTTGTCGGCGGCGGCTTTGCGGCTCCGAGCGTCGGGGCCGTTGGGCTTGTCCGGGGTGACCTTCGCGAAAGCGGCGCCGGCGGCGGCCTTGCTGGCAGTGTGTAAGCTGACTTCAAGCGTGCGGTCGACGAAAGCTTGGCGTAGCGCGTCCAATGTGCCGGAGACCGCGGTAGGACGCGGTCGGCAGAAGCGCTCGTGTGCCAATTCGGCGAACACGCGGTCCGCATCCGTGCTCGTTTGTCCGCCCTTGGTGAGGCGGAGGAAGCCCAATCGAGTACGGGCGGCCTCCTCCGTCGCTGTGTGGGTGCGATGGCCCGCTCGGATGAGGGCAATCGCTGCCGCCTGCTCCGTAGGTAGAGGTGGGCCGTGCGACAACGTGTCCAAAGCCTCGCCAATTGCCGCGTTGGCGCAACTGTCGAAGAAGGCATAGCACCCGATGTGTAGGTACTCGTCGTATGCCGCTTGGGTGCGTTTGTCGCTTAGGGCGCGGGCGGTGTCGTCCGTGAGAGTCCACAGACGTGGCTCCTCGACGTCTCGAGGGGGACGTTCGAGGCCGGCCGGGATGACTTCGCCGTAGTAGGTGAAGTCGACGAACTCGGCCGCGGCGGGGTCGGGTTCGTCGTCGAGCAGGTCGATAGGTGGCTCGGGGGCCGCCTTACCACCCTCCGTCGCTGTTGCGTCGGCGGGAATGGACTGCTGTGGATCAGTAGGAGCAGGTGTAGCTGTCGTGCGTTGGAGCTGGGCGAGTAAGGCAGCGTTAGCCGCCAAAAACTGTTCCGTTATCCGTTGTTCCGATGCCAAAACTGCCGTACGAATCTGTTCGGCTGTGCGTTGTTCGATCGAGGTAGCGTGAGGGTCGGCCGCTGCGGCGGATGTAGACTGCTCGGGCTGCATATTGGGGAACGCTGTAGCTGAACGAGGGGAAGTGTCGCGTGACGCTCGAGTGCGCATGAGACGAAAGTAAGATTGACACCCTACTCGACTACTAGAGTCGAGACTGCATTCGCGCGAAGCCTAGATTGGCTGAGCGCGAAAGCAGAGAGTGCCTAGGCTCGTGGCTAGCTACGGCTTATAAGGCACGGGCTAGCTAGAGCTGACCGTTGGGGGAGTCGTTGGTCGTTGGCTGCGTCTAACTGCTAGGGCAAGGTGGTTGTCCTGCAGGCGAGACGCGCCGTTAATTAACGGTAACAGTAACCGCTAGAGTTACTGTCCCGTACACATGATATTGGATATGCAAACCTCTAGATTCAAATCAATCTGACCATATGTGTTGCTAGTAAAAGTATTGACGGTATATGATACACCGCATGCATGGTACACCGGACGGAGACGACGGTGACAGCAAACCCATGTGGTCGTTAGAACTCGTTTCTTCGTGGGCGCGCTTACATGCCGCGTGCGGTTTTCACGCTCTCGCCGAGTCCGAATCCTTGATAACCATAGTGTAACGAGTACAGTCCTTCAACAATACATTGCAAGACATTGTACATGTACTCGTTACTAATTCTAATTCGTGCTTTTCCATCTGAAGGACGTACAACGTGGGTACGTCGCTACCGCAATATTAGCAAGGGTTTGATGCGTACTGTTCTACCATTACCTCCCGGTACGTACAAGTACACACAATTAATCTAACTAGCCAGATGACGCGCCAAGCGAGGTTTCCTATGCAGAATGTGATTCCCTAGGCTAGACGAGCCGCGTCGCTGGACTGTGGACGACGGTTGGAAAGCCCTAACGCCTGACACGTAAGCGAGTGTGAGCAGGCGTAAGCTATCTGGGCGGAAAGCTATTTAAGCCTAGTGCAGTAGAGGGAGGTGACAGAACCATTTAAAAATTCCTTTGTTCAATTACAATGCACTGCTATAGTACATGCAGTGAGACATCTTCTCATCTTTTCCTGCTGCACCACCACTCAGCAATTAAGTAGTGATAGAACAAAACAGAAGAGAACAAATTTGTGCTAGTAGTTAGCTTTGGAAGGCTAACCGCCACAACAACCTTAGCGATGCTTCCCCCGCAACGTCCTACGGTAGCTCGCGCATGCTCCGTAGCCGAAGCCCGATCAAACAACGAGCACATTGCTCGGTCCCTTGACGGCCTACCCTCGCTCGTACCCCTTACTGCGTTTGCCACGGACATCTTTTCAAAGCTAAAAGCCGACATTAGTAAGCGCGTCACATTGCTTCGCTTCCCTAAGCTCGCTCCCACGTTTTCTAACCGCGCTCGGCCGGAGTCTAGGCGTGTTGTATCTCGTCTCGGCCACGGCGCCCTTGCATTTTTGGCTTCGGACCCGCCTACTTCGGGTCGCCTGGGTGAGCTCCGTGACAAGGTCCATGAGTACTACGACGCACTTTTCCGCGTCGCGGTATGTCGCATCTTCGGTCTACCCTTATCCCACATCCTCTCTACTCTACGCTCCCCCACTGCTTGTGCTTCTTGCCATCTCTCGGTCCAAGCTATGCGGGGTGCGTTCGCGTCGGCGGATGTTGACAAGTCGGATGATGCGTGGGCAATTGCTTTTGCTGGCCATTTGGCTCGGTGCGGCGGAGATGCTTCGGTCCACACCGCTCACTCTTGGTTAGTGACGGCCCTTGCGGAAATCATCTCTCTACTTCGTGGCGCACTCGGGGTTAGCGTCGAAGTTCCCACAAATCCCACGATGTTAGTTCATATCCCCAACGGCAACGACGGTCTCCCCGCTGACGTCGGTGTCTTGCACTATCACGGCATCCGAGGCTCAAAACTTGCCCTTGATGAAGTGGTTTCCGGTTTGTTCGGCGTTTCGAGCCCGTCTCCCGAAGTCGCTCTAGACCGTGCTCAGAAGACCAAGTTCGAGTAGTACTCGGAGGGGGTGAGGAGTCGCCCCGACATCCGCTTCATTTCCTTTGAAGTCACGGCATTTGGTACTCTCGGCGGCCACGCCACGGCTTTCTTGACGGAGCTGGCCAATCATACGGCCGCCTCTAAAGGGATGCATGTGGGCAAGTTGCCGGCCTCTTGGCGCCGAAAGGTCTCTTTCGCCGTCCATGTTGCTCACGCGGACAACGTCTTGCGCGGTTTCGACGCCGCTGCGGACGGCGTGGAGGCCGTTTCTTCATTGATTGGGATGCATTCTCCTGCCACGGCGCTCTCCACCCGCGCCATGGGCCGCAAGCGTCCCAGTGCTTCCTCGAGCGGCGCGTGAGGCGTCACTTGTCACCTCCACGTGTTGCATTCTCGGCGTTGCCTAGGAGTTTCCTTAGTTTAATCTGCTAGGTTTGTGCATAACGCAGTGCTTCCTTTTGCCGTGCCTTGGATTCCGTGATCCTCTTATCACTCTGGCCCTTTTGGTTCCACTCCCTTTTTCCTTGTCCGAGCTCATGTTGTTCTTCTTGTAATCCATTTTTAATGACTGTATTATGGAGAATAGTAGGGAAGTTTTACTCTACATCACTCATTATGTTGACAACACCTTAACTTACATTATTTAATGTTAAAACGGCACAAGAGGACTATACATCGTAGGCAACACGTTTGCTGGTCCTTGGCGGGATCCAAATGTGGGAACAACGTGGTACGCGGGCATCCTAAATGATCTCCAATTGTAAGCTATGAAATATTTCATAAAACATTTCATTATCGGTCGAAATTTTACAATGATAATAAATGTAATAATTTACAACATTATGAATACTGCGCCGGGCTCATCGTCACGATGTACAAAAGGATTAGGTGGCATCAATAAATGTTTGGTTTTGGAGTGGAACTGAAACCATCCTTGTACAAAAGGACGGCGGTTGTTTCAAAATAAGCCTCCACATTATACACCGATATATTAACGGGAGCGTGATGCATATGCCGTATTAGTCCCCATTAAATCAACGCATCCATGAATTAGTCCCCTATTTAATTCATGCGTCCACGAATTAGTGCCTAACTTTGTCAATCTACCCACGAATTCGTGCTATGTTAAATCGACGTGTCCACGAATTAGTCCCTCAATTAAGCAATGTATCCATGACTTAGGGTTGTTTCATATGCACGACCTCATGTGGAGAAAAAATGATGTAAAGATAATCGCGTGCGTGTATACAAGACGCCACGTGGCCGGTATTCGGGTAAAAATGGCAATGAAGAGATATTATTTTATACAGCGAGAAAAAGATGCTGAGATGCGAGATGCAAATATGCGACATGTACAGGTACAGGTAGCAACCAGCCCGGCGGCGCGAACTAGCGATGTGTTGCGGCCGGTGTCTAGGCACTACCGACAAAACATGCAGAGCATATATAAACATATGTATAGAATAGAAAATATTCGGTATTTTGTCCTCCTACGTAAGTGAGCTGTAGAAGGTCGCTGGCTTCCGGGGCTTTGAGCGATCACGCGACGACATGCCCGCCGCCGGGCTACCAGCGACGCTCCCATGCCTTCGATGATACCGCGCCTCGCGTGGAGAAAAAGGTGGTGAAGAAGCAACACGTTTGGGAGGAGTCGGGGCCTTCGGGCTTTGAGGACTTCCGGAGTCCGCCATCGTTGGCCCGGTCTGTGATCTTGGCGGAGAGTGTGTGTGAAGGGACAAAGCGATGATGTAGGCGGGAGCGCATTGTGTAGTCGGGAAAAACAGTGATCATGATCCTATCTCGACATATGTTATCTCGCATGGCGGCATTTTGGATCCAAAATGCCGCCATGCGAGATAGCGCCAATACTGCGCGAACTACTATTCGTTTTCTCGACATCGTTTTCTCGACAAGCGTTGACCGCGAGGGTGACAAAAATGAAATCGCGACGTGGCACTGTACGCGCGTGGCATGCCAGTACGTTTTGGTACGTGTTACTACATGTGGAGATATATCTCCACATAAGGTCGTGCATATGAAACAACCCTTAATGATCCATATACTGGATGCACAACGAATTGCCAATGTAATTCCGCAGCCGTGGTTACATCGATGCATCTTATTCAAAATTCATAATATATAATATTCCTAGAGAAGTATTTGGCAATGTTGTTTGGCTTCCTAATTATGTACGCGACTATCATTTGGTAATCGGGCTCGTCATTTCCACGAAATTGTCTGCGCGAGTAGACCGATATTTATGCATGCGCATCAATTCATTCTTTTCCGCATCAAGCGCATCAATATATCCGTGCTATATTACCCAATGAAATCGATGCGTTCATTGAGTATTTGTTCATTTAATCGATGCATCCATGAGCTAGTGCCTCGGGGATATGTGTATGATCTGATATATCATACATCGGCCTGTATGATTACGCGTTTTCATAATCAGTACTTTTTCTGTTAAATACCGCTATGTACAGTCAGTGAATATCTAAAGTAGCGGCAGACACGCCTAAGCTCAGTATCGTCTGCACCACCGACTTCGGCTACAGATCGAGCGACCATCCCTATCATAAGGTATGGTATGACCACGCCCGCCCAACAGTGGAGGCGGGAAGGGTAATAGATAGCTGGGGCGCAGCAGTGGGGCGTGTTTATTCCGTGCGGACCCGCTTCATGTTGCCAAGCGCGACCGGGTCTAGTCGCATGTGGTGCTCGAAGCAGTCGCGGCTATGGCGGGAGCCGGGCATACATAGGGGAATCCCACACTGCACGCAGTAGAAAGACGTCCAGTGAAGGACCCCCTCGTCGCGGTAGCAGCGGAGGCAGCGAGCTTGCTTGCTTCGGCCCTTTTCTGAGCGGCCAAAGTTACCGGGGACGTGGACGCGCTCTTCTTGGAGGATCCGTTTCGGTTCGCCCAAAGGTACGGATATTGTCCTTCCCCGACGTTGGGCCGGCACAGCGTGATCCTGTAGCCCGTTGTAGACCAACGTCTTACTTAAAATATCAGCGAAGTCCTTGATAGTTAGGGCTGAGTAGGGGTGGGAAGCAGAGACGTGAAACTTGACTAGTTTCCAGCAGTCGGTAACGCAAATACCGGCCATGGTAGTCGCTAGTCGGAACCAACAGTCTTGGGTTAGCCAAGCCTCTTCCATAGCGAGCTCGTGCTGTCGTGATTGGTTGTGGTTGTCAACCCGAGGACTGCGCTCGAAGTAGTTGGAAACTACATGGGGGCGAGAGATAGGACGGGTAACGATGTTGCCGTAGTCGTCCGCCCACCGTTGAGAGTAGGGGCTGCCGTTGGCCATGCCGCCCGCGCCGACAGTGGAGATAAAAAACAAAACTTTGCGCCGGTTGTACTTGTAGCCTGTTGCCACCAGTTGAACACCTTCCACAGTAGTGCTGAGGTGAACTCTGCTCCCTGCAGGTGCCGTCGACAGGGATTCCTGAAGAAAAGCCTTGGGGAAGAGGACGTGCGAGGTCTTCACAACTCCGGTGAAGTGGCGCTTCATCTTGCCAAGGGCCACCGCGGCCTGCATGTGGAATATTGAAGGTCAGTGCCTATCCCACAATAGAAAGGACATAACACATGACAAATGTAAATTTTGTAATGCTTCTCTTACCTTAACAGACCCGAACCAAGAATCCCCCAATAGCGTCATGCCCTCGTCACTTGCATCCTCCGCCATTCGTAGCACACACGCGGTAGACACTCCATGTTCGGTTGCATATTTTTTTTCGCGCATGGCGTTCTTCCCCTCTTGCACCTCCATATAGACCATCACACCGGTTGCACAGTCGCACATAGTCTTCATCTCCGTCCCCAACGGCTTTGGCTTGCGGTGAATGTAGATTATGTTGGGTAGCCCGCCTAGCTTGTCTTTGCGAGGTTTATAAGCCGACATGCTTTCATCCATCGTTTGGTAGACCCCTTGCTGTAGAACGTCCCTCATGTTCCGGTTGAAGTCGTCCACACCATTCCGGAACCATGCCCACGGGTCTAGGCCAATCTGTTGTGTCTCTGCTTTGCAATATTTAATAAGAGAACGAATAATCTTGAACCTGTGGAATGCCATATATTTTTGAAATTGTGGTTGGTCTCTTATTCCATCAAGCATGTTGCTATTCTCCCACAAATCTCTACCCCTTTGCGCATAGACGGTTCCCGCTATTATCAAACCCCAAAACCTGACGAACTCTGCTGGGCTAACCTGCCTAAAGTCTGCCCTCTTGCTTAAGCCTGCATCGTTGAGCTTCCGTAGGTCGGCGTGCATGTCCCCGGGGTAGAGCCGGAGCCATAGCTTCAAGATATCAACTCGTCCGTCTGTCACAGGTAAGCCTTCCTTCAGCCCCACTTGCCCTCCCATTTGAGCGGCACGCACCGCAGTTGTGTCTGCATGTGGGTCGTGCTCTGCATCGTCGTCATGTTGGAACACCGTCCACGTCGCCACTGTCCTTGGTTGACGTAATATGACGGTGACGCCAGGTACGGGTGGGACCCACGCGCCGTCCTCGACGCCTTGGGAGTCCTTGGCGGTATCGTCGGATGGAGCGGGGTCGCCCTCGTCGTCGGACGAGTCGCCCTCCATATCGAGGGCTTCGCTGGTGTTGCCGGGAATCTCCCCCGCCTCGGTAGGTGGCGATATGTCGCTGGAGCCGGAGTTAGCGGAGGACCCCCACGACACAAGGTCGATAGGTAGTGTGGGTTCGAAAGTCGGCGTACCGGTATCACTCACTACCGACCCTGTAACAATTGGTACCAGTAACGCACTCTCCGTAACTGCACCGGGAATTTGCACCTTTGGCCGGGGGGGTTGAAAGGGCATTCGCACTGCAACGCGTTGAGCGTTGCTGGTTTGTGTTGGTGCTGGGGCTAAACGGCCTGCGTTGTCGGGTTCGACGCGTAGAGCGCGAGCCGACTCGTGTTTCGGCGGCATGCCATCCCAAATTACAACCCACAGGCCTTCACCGATAGACTCGCCGACTGTCCCGTAGGTTCGGTCACGTTGTTGTCGTTGTGCACCATCTTTTAGGGGCTGAAGGGGGCCTCTACGGGCGGAAACGCGCGCTCCTGTCGTTACGGTCTTCCTCATGGTGGTGGTGGTGGGTCGCCGACAGGCGATCTCGGCAAATTGCACTTTTGAACCGCTTCCGCACCACCTCACGCTTTAAGTCAACGGAGTTAAGCAGAGAACACCCTAAGGTACACGCTGCCAAAGTTTGGCAAAGTACTGACTTTTCCTCGCGTAGGACTGATCCGTTTTTTACGTGACTCTGGTGTATGATTGGTCATACAAATGTAGTACTTATCATACACATATCCCCGAGGCACTAGAGAACTATCGATCCACGAAATAGTGCCCTTATTATTATTGAAATGAAAATCTTGAAATTAAAGTGTTTTATTACAAGTGCATGTAAAACCGGATGTTGTCTGAAGGCCTTCATAATGCTGCCATCTAGGTCGTCGACGGCCCCGAGTCGATCCACGCACACCATTGTCCGAGACAAGCGATGCTCCTCCCGTCGTAGCTGGCCTCCTAGCACAGGCTTCCCTTCCCCTTCGGGGCAGGGGGAGAAAACCATTGGTGTAACTAGTATCTCTCTGCCGCCCCTCCCGACGCGTCGATCATGTCCCGGTCGGATTGCTAGATGTTTCCGTCACCATTTGAACCTAAAAAATACCGCCCGTGCACTCTCCTTGTGGTTTTCAATGCTAGGAGACCGCCTATATAAACTGGTAAATGACGGGCGTTTTACATCTGCGATAGCCTTATCACACCGTATGAGGCACTCATGTCGATGGTCGGTGGGTACCGACGAGGGGAGAGGCTGGGGGGCAAGTGGATTTGTGATCCAAACCACAAAGGTTCCGGAAACGGACGTTTAACGTAAACCCCCCGTACACGTACTGTCATAGGCGGCCGATCTCTAGGACCCTCGCCGCCAAACCGTGCCGCTCCTCGCGCCGCGGCTGTCATTGTTGGTGCCGAGATCCCCCCCGTGGATCGACTCGACTTCTTGAGCGTCGACTTCGGTCGACGTTGAGCGAGCGCCATCCCGGCGCTGCTTCCCGGCTGTCTGCCGCCATCTCCAACACCTGCGTTCCGTCATTGATCCGACCGAAGCCTCCTCACCTCCACATGCACCTTAGACGCATGTCTCATTTCCCGAATTTGGACGGTGTCTAAGGTGTATCTTGTCTTGAAGAAATATTTCAGAAGGCCGGAGCGCGATATCTTGGCGCATGTATACGGGTATTTTGATTTTGAAAACCCTCCGTAAAGGGTTTCCCGGAAGTTGGCGAGGAAGTCGACTAATGGCGAGGATCGCAAGTGCCGGTACCTGGTTTTGCCCCTGCCATGCTAGGCTTGGCACGACCACATGGTTACCAACGCCCATTGCGTGAAGGTAAATGTAGATACCGATTGGCCTACGAGCGCATCCCCCTCGGGGGCTAGGTTTGGCATTGCTACAAAGTTACTAGCGCCTACCCGAGTACATGTGATGTACTTGGCCGAGAACCCGTACCCTATCCCCTCCGGATGCGCGTCCGTCGAGCGTCTATGTTTCGAGCACGGGCCTCCGCGAGTCCGCGCCAATCTAGGCCACACTATCTAACGTTAGGCACGCCAATCGAAAGTGGGGAGGGTCGAAAGGGGAAAGGTAGGTTACCGTAGTCGGATCCAAAGCCCCGCGGGGCAAGGAAAATATCCCAAACCCTCCGTGCCATGTTCGCGGGTGGCGGCTCACCCCGGGTGGTCGTGGCCATATCGTATCCTACCCCCGTCGCGATCCCCTCCATTGCCGCTTACCCCCTAGCGTTGCTTATCGAGTGACTGTTGGCTGTTGCCTTAGATCCGACGTTACTTTTACGCATGTACCCTCATCGCGGTCCTCAACAAAGATTGGGCCCCACGCGTATCATTCGCATGCATAATTGTAACCACTGTCGTATTTTGGCATACGTTTCCGATCTCTGCTGAAGAAACTAAGGGAGATTCGCGGGTCGGACCGGGATATTTCTGAGTCGGGCAAGGATATTTTTGTAATAGAAAAATCCCTCCGTACATGTTTTCCCCGGCGGCATCTACTCTTGAGGGTCGCCAGACCGAGTCGCTTCTCCGGCTGCGACCGCGATCACCAGCATATTTCGCGTCCAGCCTCGCTCCCTAGGGTGGTTTGACATCAACATGGTTGGTCGACGGCCACGGAGCGCCCTTCCATGGCGATGCTTCCCGATTGTCCACCGCCAATGCCAACCGTTGATCCGGCCGTGCCCTCTTGGTATACACACGCTTATGAAATACTCGCCCCATTTTGTCACGACGGTATTATACCTGCGTAGTAGCATATCTTAAAAAGAAATACCGGACGAGCCGAGCGAGAGATCTTGGCGCTTGTAGTAATTGTACACAAATCTGTTTTAAATGCCCTATGAGCATGGCTGTCCCGCCATTTTCCGATCGCGCGGATGGTGTATGTTAGCTCATCCCGCCTAGGCCCCTACCGTGCAAGGCATGGCACGGTAATTGGGATACTAGCGCCCGCCACGAGGAGGTGGAGATAAGTACCAATGGGCATGCGAGCGCACTCCCTAATGGGCAACCGCCGATATTGCCGCCAAGGGCGCCGGCGGGCGCCTTCTCGGGGTAGTATTTGAGGGCTGCGAACATGATGTCAAGCGCCCCGAGCGAAAGGTTTTTACGACATTGAAAACAAACATTGTTTTAGGCTTTGATATAGCCGTCGCCATAAATAAGCTTTCTATATGATAAGCTGCTATAGCACGAATAAATGTACATCATCGCCCTTCCATAAGATCGTGCACATGTCGCTAAAGCTGGGGATTAGACAAGTCACCCTAATCCAAGCACGCCCATTCACCGGGACAAATCATCGTGGACATTAATACTCAATGGGAGTCCCAGCTAAACAATACACAAAACGTTTTTACACTTAACAAAATTCCAAATAGTTGCGGTCGCTAGTCATGCACCAAACTTTGTTTGCTTCCCGCCGCTATGGAGGGCTGTCGAATTGAGTTAAACAGTGACCGACTAGGGATGTATCGTGGCAGCCTCACATAGCTCATGTGCAAGCCCGATGTTTGGCCGCAGACTGAGGGGGAAAGACTTGCTTTTAACTCCTTTTCGGTCCGCAGTTCATCAAAGAACATATCTCCGATTAGAATAGTTACGCTCCATCTTTTGCGCTACTTCTCTGGTCGCGTCGATCCACGAGGCTCAGCCCCCTCTTCACTTCATGGACATGTGTGTATGGGGGGTGGGGGCGGGGGGCGAGTGGGGGTGATACCCTCATACATAAGCAAGCGGCCAACGCTCCCGCCTCCGCGCTTGCTTTAGTTTTTCCGCCCCTTGCTGCATCACCGCCCATGCCTATATTCAACGTTCTCGGGGCGCCCGCTGACGGCGCAGCGGCGGGGACCCCGGAGGGGGGTGCGCTCGCAGGCCCGTCGACACCTACCTATACCTCCACGCGGTGGGCGCTGGTAACCCCGTAGCCGTGCTATGCTTGGCATTGTAGGGGGCTAAACGAGGTACCGTCAGCCGCGATCCGCGCGATCATCACATGTCGGGAAACCATGTACGGAGGGTATTGGAAATAATAATATCCGTACACGAGCACTCATATCTTCCGCTCGGACCATCCGATACGTTTTTTCGGTATTGAATGCTCTTCATATACCGTTCCATTGGGGGGGATGGGGTCTGAAAATGTTTTGGTGAGAAGAGTACGGTCGGATTAGCGGCGGGTTGA
Source organism: Tetraselmis chui (assembly GCA_026401115.1). Lineage (NCBI taxonomy): Eukaryota > Viridiplantae > Chlorophyta > Chlorodendrophyceae > Chlorodendrales > Chlorodendraceae > Tetraselmis > Tetraselmis chui. Next base: position 50,984 of record JAPMLY010001439.1, read on the forward strand.
AGATTTTGGAGTTGTCGGTGGACAACCGGGAAGCACCGCCACGCAAGGGCGCTCGCTACTCGTCGACCACCCGGTTGACGTCGAGCATAACCGGGGGGGCGGGGGCAGTACGACACCAACAGCGCGGAGGACTTTAGCGATGGGAGGAGCGGCGAGGTTTGGCTGCGGGGTGATCATCAAGATCAACCGCCGCCGGAAAACCTCGTACGGAGGGCTTGAATAATGTCTTCACTCTCGCTGCATTTTTTGATCCGGCAATGATGACCATGCCCTACCCTACCGCTACCGATTATCGCTTATCACTCCTAATATTAAAGAGTGAGATCCCGGGGAAGCGCGGAGGCTCGCACTCGAAACAAGGGTGGTCGATGGACGCACGATCGGTGGAAGGAGGGTACGGTCGCTGGCTAGTTTTCAGACAAGTACCCGAGTACCAAGTACGAAGAACCGGGAAAGTTTACTTTTCAACGCGGTGGCATAAGCACTAGCTTTTCTATCTCGATGTCTCGAACCCCGCCCCATGCCCTCGAGGTGAGGGAAGGGGGGGGGGGCTCGACAAGGAGGAAAGCCACGTCGGGGGAGCGGCTACGACCTTGAGACGGGGCTTAAGGGATGCAAGGGTGGGATCGACAAGCGACCGGAGATTTATTTGCTAGCCTTTCCCCTCCTATCTCCGGGAAGACCGAAGTCACGTGGGAGCTAGATTAGGCTAGCCCGTCGCCCCTCTCGAACGCCGATCGGTCTAGGCCTGGTTCGGGGGGAGCGGGCCGTGCATCATGAAGGTCGAACAGCAGTTCAAGTTTGCTTGTCTTGACGAGAGGCCATTTTTTTAGATATGTTCTTCTTGATTATAAAATCATTTATGTTGTTACTCCTTAGACGGGGGACTGTGAGAAATACTGCGGTTGCTTACAGTCTTTAACCTCCGAGGAACGTCGTCATATATTTCATATAGGTGTGCCGATAGATGTACTTGGTCGACGAGTACCCGACCCAATCTGTGCTCCTAAGTGTCCTATATGGCTGAGCAATTGATGGCCGTTAGACAGCAGCCGGTGCAGTTTGTTGAAATTGTTATAAATCATTTTCATTTTCGACGTTCTCGGAAACAATGTCTCCGGGGGTGGTAGACTAGATGACTTCAGCAAAACCTTCCGCATAGGGGCTTTTCCGGCGGCGGTGTATCCCCGGGAACTCCGTCCTTAGGCCATGCCACTCCTCCGCCCGCATATGCCCTATGTTACTTCCATCGTCGCGCTCCACCCCCGGGCTCGGCTAGACATCAACAATGGCAGTCGATGGGCTTCGAATGCCGATTCTTGGCGTCAATGCCCGGCACCTCCCGCTCGCTCAAACCTCGCACCTCCCGCTCCGTCCCGACTCATATCCATTCATGCCCACTCACCTCGCCGTCCGATACATACGCCCTCCGCGTCCTTATGCAGAGATTATCTCAGCGAAATTGGCCGCGGAGCATGATGACGACCCAACAAAGAGATCTTGGTGATGTACCTTCATCGTTTTGAAGCCCTTGCTCGTATGTGGCAGCTTGCTTAAGAGCAGGCTGCCTAACAAATCATTACGGCTAATGCAATGACAATGCGCGAGAGCGGAAATTCTACAAAGCATATTTTGTTATTGAAGGATAAGTGTATATGAATTTACTTGTGTCCTCTCTCCACTACGTTGGCTAAACAGCCCAACTTAGCTCGCGTTCAGTCTTGAAGCGCCACGCAGTCCATGAGATGCGTCGAACGTCGCATGAGATGCGCTGCCTCGGACCATCGTGATCCGGCACGTCGTGCCGCTTAGAAACCCCATTCTAGGTACGATTATTGCGCAATAGCTATTGACATGGGCGATTACAATGGCTTGTACAACAACAAATGTACAACTTCATTGGAAAGTACAAAATTTCACTATTAGCATGAGTGTAAGAGTCCTAAGGACCAACTTTACCGTATCATGATTGTACTCGCCCCACTCGTACCCTCCCTAAGCCTCCGCATCAAACGTCGATGTAATCATGGGAGCATTATTCATCCTCCGCATCATGCGTATCAGTCCGTCCATGAATTAGTGCCCTACTTAATCAATGCATCCATGAACTAGCGTCCTTTTTAATCAACGCACCCTTTAATTAGTACGTTATTCAATCGATGCGTCCGTGAATGAATTTCCGATTCAATCGACGCATCCATGAATTAGTACCCTAATAATTCAATGCATCCATAAATTAGTCACTAATTTAATCGATGCACAACGAATTACCTATATGATTCTAGAACACCAGTTGCGTCGATGCGTTTGAATTGAAATTGTTGGATTTGAATGCTCTAGTAGCTCATAGCAATGCAATCTTGGCGCCCACTGGCGGCCTCGGAGGGGGGTGCGCTCGCAAGCCCGTTAGCACTCACCCCCACCTCCTAGTGGGCATTAGTAACCATGTTATCGTGCCAAGCCTAGCACATTAGGGGGCGGCTAGGCGGGTGAGCCGACAGCTGCGATCAGCGCGATTAGCAACTGTCGGGAAAGCCATGTATGTGTGTAGGGCATTTCAAAATGATATATTTAAATTATCGACGCCAAGATATATCGCTCGGCCCATCCGACATGTCTTTTCGCAACTTTATTGTATAATATTCCCTCCCGGTAAGGAGACGGGGGCGGGATCTGTAAAAAGAAATTAGCGAGAAGGGTGCGGACGGATCAGCGGTGGAATGAGGGTGTTGGAGCAGCCGGCAGACACCCGGGAAGCAGCGCCGGGAAGGGCACTCGATGCTCGTAGACCAGCTTGTTGACGTCGAGGCGACCCGAGGAGGGTAGCACGACACAAATAGCGAGGAGGACTGTCGCTACGGGAGGACCGGTGAGGTCTAGCGGCGGAGATCCTCAGGACCATCTACCGCCGGAAATCCCCTTACGGAGGGTTTCGAGTAATGTATGTACCCCCGCGGCCTTCTGGATCCGGCAAGGGCGACCATGCCCTACCATGCCCCTACTTACTATCGACATGCACGTCTAATATTAAAGAGTGCGAGCCCGGGTAAGCGCGGAGACTCGTACTCAAACCAAGGGTGCTCGCTGGACGCGCGAACCCTTGAAGGAGGTTATGGTAAATGGATGGTTGCCATACATGTACCCGGGTATTCGTGCAGAAAAAGTAAGGAAATGGCGGGGGGGTTTAATCATCGCTGCGGCAAAAACATATCTCGTTGTCTTTGTCCCCCCACTTGCGCTCGAGGTGACAAGGAACCTAGACAAGGAGGAAAATAGCGACGGGAGGAGCAATATCGACCTTGGGACGGGGCTTAAGGGATACATCGGCGGGATCGACAAGCGACCACGTGAGGACGTTTTTCCGCTGGCCTTTCCCCTCCTATCTCCGGCATGACAGAAGTCGCGCGAGAGCTAGACTAGGCTGGCCCGTCGCCCCTTTTGAACGCCGATCGGCCTAAGCAGGTCGGCACTTTGGTTTGGTGGGAGCGGCCCGTGCATCGTGAAGATCAAGCAGCAGTTTGATTTTGCATTTCGTGACAATTTGTTTTATATATTTGTTTGATTATATAATTATGTATGTTACTACTTATTACGCGTGGGAATTGTGGGGATTACTGTGGTTGCTTGCAGTTTTTTACGTCCGAGGAACGTCGGCACACACGCACAAGGGGGACAAGTGTGTCGATAGGTGTACATGGTCGAAGAGCGCTCGACCCAATCGCTACTCCTAAATGTCCTAGATGGCAGAGTATATAATGGCCGCTAAAGGGTAGCCGGTCCAGTTTGCCATTACTTGCTTTAAATCATTTTCGTGTTCATGATGCAATCTCGCCATTCAAATATAGACACGGCTATCATACGGTAATATGGCTCGTTGTTTCATTGAAACTTATGAGCTAGGAGGCCGATGTTGAAGCATCAATGTTTTTGTCCCGCATCGCTCGCGTCAACGCAAATATGATATTATGGTGCCCGACTTAATCCATGCGTCCATGAATTAGTGCTCCATGTAATCGGTGCATCCATGAATTAGTGCCCCATTTGATAATCAATGCATCCACGAATTAGTGACCCATCTAATCAATGCATTCTTAAATCAATGCCCTAATTCATATATTGTCTATTTATCATAGGTCGGGTCACCAATGACCAAACCATACCACTTCTAACACATGTCATAACTTCATCAAATCAGCACCTATTACCAAACACTCTCATTCCATGTTATTCATGGCTGAAACTTGCGACATGGACATGTTCAGTAGGAAAAGCGTTTGTACACATGGTGTTTCAAAGTGTACAGTACAAGGGTGTTCAACGAAATTTCGAATTTTTTGCCCTCCAACCCACATTTGACGTTTCCATTCTCTACTGCATGGCCGGTGACTGAATTTTACAAATAAAAGTTCATCGCAAAGATAAGACAATGTAAACACCGACATTGGAAGTTCAAATGAAAATATGTCATCTCAATGGCCATATGATGGATTATTGTTAAAGGTCACCATGGTCAGCTATAATTAATACTTAGCGCATATTTAATTGCCCTAAAAGTACAGTAGGAGGGGCTGAACTACAGCAAAATAGTCAAACATAATCCTTGTGCATATTAAAACATGGTTTGACCGTTGTTGAGTCATTTAAAAGTGTTGAAGTATTACCAAGTGAGAAACAAGAAAATCACGCAGCGCTAGCCAAGTTTGGCGCGGCAAATAACCAACACCACCGCCTACCACTGCTTGAACATTCACCTAATCCGATTATACTTGCCCTATGGCACCCGATGTTGCCTTCTTTGCCTTCCGTTTCACCCATACTTGCACCATCGCCTCAAAGAGTGGGGTCACTGGCTGCGCAACGACGACGTGGCGGACAAAGCAATCCGGGTTCTGGGCCGGGCTTCCCCCTCTTCATGCGCTCGTTCTCCATTCCATCCATCCAGCAAGAGTATGAATGTCCCACTGCTCCAAGGTGCACTGCATGGCCCTAGTAGGGTTTTTACCATACTCCTTTCAGAATTCCTTATTCGCCATGTTCTCCTTATCCTCATACGGCTTAGCACAGATTACACAACCTATGTCACAATCCGCAATATGTACGACTCACAGACACAATTAGTTGGCTTCCTAGCCACAAACATCCAGCTAGGCATGCAACCATTGCTCCAATACTTCCCCCGTTTGCTGTCGACAGTGAAAATGGGAAAGACATATTAAAAACATTCCAGCTCACACTTTTCAAAAACTGTATAATTTATGTTCTGCCCCGCGGGCATAGCCGCTATGCAATGCGGAGTCGACTCTTCGACCTGAGCCTAGCACCCATAACTGCCCTCCTACGCTTAGGAATCTACCCCCGCTAGCTCCCTCCTCCTTGTCTTCCTCTTCTGAGCACTCGCTGACTGACTTCTTCCTCGGAGAGGACTACTCCAACTTCCAGAATACGATGATTCCAACCTCGTCCGCGCCCGCGCCCACGCCCACGCCGGCGCCCACGCTCAAAACCAACACGAACTATCTCTTCCATGAACTCTTGTTGTTAATGATCCTTCTCATAGGATGTGCTTGCGCTTGATTCGTCGTCTCTAGTTACATGGGAAAGCGAAGTACTCGAGTGCGATGGTTGTAAGCGAATTTCCGCCGCTGGTGCGAGGCTCGCAACCCGCATTTCTTAATCCTGCCAAGTCTCGTCAGCGGTCAAGTCTGCCGCTGCACTACCACCAACGCCCAAACCACCAGCCCCAACATGTTCCTAATAATTATGGGCGTTGCCAAGCTGAGTATCAAGATGCGAGAGGGTCTCACCGGCCAGCTCTAGCTCTTCTTCCGGGGCGGTTAGGATATCGCTATCCTCATATCGCGCGTCCCGCTCCCGACCTACGCGCTTATGTACTACTCCTAGTACGCGCGGTAGCCGCATCACCCTCGAAGGAGGCCACATACCACGTTGGTCTACCATACTCAAAGAAATAGATGGCTCGTGTGGTGATAGTGGCACCTTCTCAAAGGTAGGGGGCGTGTTCGGGACGCATGTCGGCTGTTTTTTTAATTAGAAAACGGCTTGCTGAACGGCTAGTGACTCACCAGGAGGGTCACAGTGCAAAGTACACCGCCGCCGGATATGAGAATATTTTAAAATGCTTTGTTTTTTCTGCGACGCCCCTGAATGTGAGGTAGGCCCCTGATTTAAGTTTGATTATAAAAACCAGTAAGCTAATTTATTATATGGGCATGGAGTGGATCCGAATCCTTCCGAGCAAACATGCCATAATTTCAAACACCGAAACTACCACGAAATGCGCACGAATAGCACGCGCTTGGTCTCGAATCTACTCAGATTCGTTGGTTCGAACCCTACTTTTCTTGGCCGGATTCACTCCCTGTAAAATATGGGGTTTTTGAAAACGGCCATCGGTGTTCTAACCTAATAGGCTCGGACACTCGTGACCGAAGGTGCAAATGGACAATACGTGTCCATACAAAATAGGAAAATGATAAGACAAACGATGCATAAACAATGATGCATTGTAGTTGATGCTTGATATGTTTATTTTCCATGCGGAGCAAACTCAACCTTCCCCGTCTAGAAAATCAAAGATCAGCCACATGCCAACCTCAGTTTCGTGCCAAACTAGCTCCATGCCAATCAATAGTAAATCTTTGGCTCCGTTGATGAAGTTGCTAGGATTGAGGAATGCGTGCCGTGTGAGCAAATCCGCAGGAAGTCCAAGTAAAAGTGATTGCTAGTAAAATGTAACCATTCAGGTTCAAGAGCAACAACTTTATGTTGGCGCTCTTTTGCACGTCGACACACAACGAATCATTGACATTAATCATTAACATCCGGCCGAATATGTCTCCACCAAACCCAATATAGCGCCTTAGCTAGTGTACTTGCGTTGCATGTGTAACATGCTTAACCATCGTCACGCAATTCAAACAAGAGCTTGTGTAGAGGCACTAACTCGTTCGGAATGCGGAATCGCCCTTGATTCCAAAATCAACTTCCTTCTTTACAACCGGGAACAAAGACCGGGGAAATATTAGGAAATTACTAGTACTAGCTTTCAGCGGAAAGTCAACTTTCACGGGTTTTCACCCATACAGCCCGATGAGGGCTGTTCTCGCCGACTACAACTCCACGATGGCCCACCCTCCCAACACCGCCGCTAACTCGCTCCCGGCCACCGTCGAGGCCTCTACCACTCGACTACAGTAAGCTAGAGCTCCTCTACTCCTCCTCCGCCATGGTGGAACTGCCTCGCCCGCTCTCGATTAACCACCCGGCATATCTACCGCACTCTGGACGTCCAACGACCATCTACAAGCTCCTCGCCCTTCTCCTCCACTCTCTTTCTCTCTCTCTCTCACACACACACACACACACACACACACACACACACACACACACACACACACACACACACACAGCGTTAACCGCTCACAGTTTCACTCTCATTAAAATATCTGCCATGACATCGTCACACCAAGGGCCGCCTCAGTCTTCAACCCGCTTAAAATCGACCAACGAACGAGAATGACACGCCAATCCCGTCTGCGGCCCCCATCCGACACTAGCTAGGCCCAACTTCCCCGGCCCTCGCCCCTACGACGACCCACCACCAACCTCCCGACCCGCCCGGCCCTCGCTATCCTATAAACGTATCCTACCATCACTAAACACCGTAATGAAATCCGAAGTACTACTAAAATAGTAATGATCAACGACCACCCGGGATGGGTCGATGCTCGACAAAGCTTACACCCCGACCGTCTTAGCTCCGGGCTTGGCCACTCCATGAGCGACACACTGCGAAAATGCGGGATTCCCCACCCTCTTCCCAACCGAGCCCAGCTCCACCCGGTCAGTGGATCTGTAGACACACCATAGGCTCTATGCTCATTTTTTTGAATGTCGTGACAATGACAGCTTCCGCGCCAGTACATTCAAACCCGATACGAAATACAACCAAAGCACTACAAAAAACCCCGGATCAACAAAAAATACAGAAAACCTCCAAACTCGCGCACTTCCTCGCGCCCCTATGAGCGATCGGATGTTCCCATCCGCCGCCTCCCAAACCCATGTCAATAAAGGTATGGTCGCGAGCTACCAACTCGCGTACTTCACTAAAAATTCGAACACAAAAACCGCTCAAACTACGCAACCTATCCTCTCCCACACCACAGTCGAACACAACGTGTCATTACCTTCTTTGACCCATTCTTCCTCCCATAAACATGTCTTTTGGCCCATCCCAGCGACCGGACAAAAGACACCACCCGCCGGAAAGGGGACAACACTACGGAGCCCATGCCCACACCCCGCAGCGTACAATGTATGGCCCTTATTACCAGCTTCTCTTATCTTACTTTCACCCCATGCACTGACCGCCCCCATCACAACATCCCCTCCCGCCTCCGTACCGAGATCGAGCGCAGCTTACGACCACATGCGCTACCATGTTCGGAGCAAGACCTCGACGACGGACCGATACCCTTCGCGTGATCGGCACGCTTCTTCACACAATAAACCAAAGCCTAGCTCCCAACGTCCTCTCCCGATAGCCTATGTAGCTGATTCAGTCGCAAATGCCTTAGCTTTGGTAAGTGTCTTCCCTCTAAGTGATCTCCCCCCACAGTGTTGCAGAGTCCGACCCACCATCCGCCTTCATATGATACGACAAATATTCATTTTCCGAAACAAATGTATTGCATGCCCGGTACTACCACAAGCACCAACCGCTATCAAGATCAATTCACCACGGCCTCTCCCTCTCTCTCACGCCACCGTCGTACCCATGTATCGCACTAATTTAAACATAGTTGCTCCTCCTCTCTACCATGTAGCGATGCCCCGTGCCTTGATCAACCCCATTATTAAGCCCGAAATCGCCGACCGCCGAGTACACGGCGTATATAGACAACATATGCTCCCCTAGCCAGGTGCCACTAGCAGGCACCGGCACTCACACCCCTTAGCCCCATAAACTAACATTGATATGGATAGACGTCCTCTCTTGTCCTCCCGCTATTTCTGTCGCTCGCACATGTCGCTGCGCCTCTCCGCCATTCCGAAGTCATGATCCGCTGTCGCGCTCTCCTTCCCCACCCGACACTCACACCCGCCCGCAACTACCTTACGTGCTTCTTTACCCTCCTCCCCTCTCCATTAATCCCGAGTTACACAAAGTCTCGACTCTCGCCAGGATAACGGAAAGTTTTATTCGGCAGACACTCGCTTGCACAACCTAATGTAGCCAAAAGCAAACTGATCGTACATTTCTCCTCACACCTTCCCGCCCAAGCAATATCAACGCTCACTTCCATACACGGTCTGGCGGTCACGTACCCATAATAAGGCTAGGGATCAAGTGAATTTTGTCGATGTTGATGGTAATGATATTTTGCAACGTCGATGTTGATGGTATTGATATCTTGGATTGTCAATATTGATGGTGTTGATAGTTTGGGATGCTGACATCGATGGCAATTTAAGCCGATATTATCGCCGATGTATCGATATTTGGGGCGATATATCGATACATCGGGCTTAAATAATCAATATCTTACAATTGATTTGATATTGAAATTGAAATTGAAATTGTTTACAACAATACCAGTAAGAACCGGCTGTTGTCTATGGGCCCCCCCTTTTGCTATGCTCAACTTGTTGTTGGACTTCTAAGCGTGAGGTAGACCGTGAACCACTAATCCCAACCTCTCCAATGGCAGTAACGATACCGTCTAAAACATATTCGTATCCAGGTATTTATTATTTTCTGATCTATACGTTTTTTTTTTGGATACAGTATGAAAAATAAAATGTCGCTAATCTCCACGTTACGCGGCCTGCTCCAGCCGCTGCGGGGTCGCTGATCAGCAAGGCTGTCCTGCTCGAGCTGGTCGAGGCGAACGTGCCTTACCTCGGCTCCCGTGCGACTCCGGTCGTGCCGGAGCTTGGGGGGAAAGGCAGGTGAAAAACCCCCCTCGCATAGGTCGTCGTCGGTCCCGCCTCGATCCGTGCTCTACCCCGCCCGAGGTATTAGCCGCTCCTCCCGACGCAGCTCGCCACCTAGCCGAGTCTTCTCTCCTCCTTCGGGGGCTGAGAAGAGAAAATAACTAGGCTGCAGACGGTGTCCGGCTGGCTCTCCTGCCCCCGAGCCAGATTTTCTCATGTCCCTTGTCCTTTTCCCGTCTGTTTCCAACACCTATCTGATCGCGATGTGGTCGTCCGTACCCTCCCCCGGTGGTTTACGTTGTTAGGGGGCCGCCTTTACGAGCAGTGTGCCGTTACGATAACCCTCGGCACACTGCCTGAGGCAGCCTATCGATAACCGGGTACCGACTAGGGAAGGGGTTGGAAGAACACATGGATCGAGTCGCCGGTCCTCAAAAGATGGTGGGTACGGGAATTTTTCCAAAAACCCCCCGTACCGGGCTTTTCCGGCGGCGGGCGATCCTAAGGACCGCCGCCGCCAGACCGTGCCGCCCCTCCGGCTGCGACCAGCCTCCGTCCTGCGTAGTATCAGGCCTCGCCCCCAGGGGAGACCTAAGGCTCTCGCAGGGCTGGCGACTGCTAGCGAGCGCTGTCCCTAGCGCTGCTTCCCAGCTGTCCGCCGCCAGCTCCAACACCCTCGTCCCGCCGCTGATCCGTCCGTACCCCTTTTCGCCAAAAAATATTTCGCAAACGCCGCCCCCGCCCCATCGTCGGGAGAGTATCTGCGAGTATTTAGTCGCGAAAAAGACATATCGGACTGGCCGAGCGGGAGATCCCTGTGCCGGTGTACGGATATTATGTTTTTCCAAAACCCTCCGTACATGGCTTCCCGACAGCTGCTGATCCCGCGGATCGCAGCTGCCGGTACCTCGTTCAGCCCCTTACAGTGCCAGGCCTGGCACGGCTATGGGGTTACCAGCGCCCACCGCGTGGAGGTAGAGGTAGGTGCCGACGGGCCTGCGAGCGCACCCCTCTCCGGGGCCGCCGCCGCTGCGCCGCCGGCGGGTGCCAATTGTTTTGATAATTGATGGCATTGATGCTAGCACTACTGCCATCGTGTCGATGTCGATGTCACAACCTATCACATCGATGGCACTATCACCAGGTGATTATGATACTATCGACGATGCATCGGTGGCTGATCTCTAGCCTTAACCCATAACCCCAACCTTCCTCGCACCGCTTGTATCCTCCCGCCCTTACAACCCCCGCCTTTTTTAGGCATGCTCCGAAGCTTCTCTTGGAAGCCCCGACGCGTGTCTGAAACGATATCGACACCCCCCTATCTAACTAACGCTCTCTCCAAACAACCTCTCCCGAACACATACCATACCTTGCTTACAACCTTTCTCCGCCCTCAATTAATACCCCCTCAACCCGCCTCTACTCCCACTCTCATATCTACCCTCATCACCCTCTCCCACGCTCCGAACAACCACCCTTCCCAAGGATCTAACCCTAGACGGCATGCGCTAGATCTCGAATGATGGACCACCCGGAGCCGCTCACCCTCGCTCTAAGGCAGCCTTGGCCGGCAAGGTCGCAACTCCTCCCTAATTCCACAGCGGACGGGGAGCTTCGCCCCCACGAGGTCCGACCCACAGCTCCCACCCCATGTCCAACCTTAAATTTCATACGCCCACACACTATTAACACAGACCAACCGGCTTCCCTCCCGCCACACTTGACTCCACGCACATACACTGAAACTATACATAGCTGCGTATTCGATTTAAATCTTGCATACGGCCTCCCCAGCCCCCTCAGCGACCTCGACATAGCCGCAGTACTCTCATTCCAATGGGAACGATATAAGGAACTCGCAAACCTTTACACCATAGCCCAAGCTCTCGCCAAGTCGCACTCTAACCCCATATGCACATACACCATAATCACCAACATTGAGGTAGGTACCCACCACTTGCATGGGAAATTCTCGAGCCAGTGGGCTACCCGAGCAAACCGTGAGCAATCCCCTTGACCCGGTCATCCTAACCACCCCCTCCTCATCCTCACTTGGCAGCGCTCACACTTCAGTCTCCTACACATCACCCACACATCGGCCACATGGGTCGACGCCCTCCACTCCGACCCCAGCCCCATACCCGACCTAGACGCCAACTCTATCAACCTTCTCACCGCGTGGAATCCCACACCCCTCCACCCAACCCCATCTCTTCATCTCCTTAACCACCCCTCTAACATGTTTCTGCATACGTATGCTCTTACGGTACCCACGTTTTACTTCACACCCATTACATTCTCACCGCACCTCCCAACCAACCACACTCTCCCCCCATTTTGACCCTCGCTCCACTGTCTACAAACTCCACTCCCTTCTTTAGCACTACGCCATCCACTCCGCCACCCTCTTCGTAGGCCGTTCCGCACTCGCAAAAGCTCTTCACCCAGAACCCTCCCCCTCCCGAGTCCCCGTCCCACCTCCACTTACCCCTCCGCCCATCCCCCCCGAACCCTCACCACCCCCCACACCGCCCCCACAGAGCAACACTCCCATAAATGCTCCACACCCCCCCCCCCCCCCACCCCCACCACCCCCCCCCACCCCCACACCCCACTCAATCGCCCCCCACCATACACCCCAACCCCTACATCTTATTAACCTCAAAACCCGTAGCCTTCACGGCTTCATCATTGACGCCAACCACCTCGCCACCGCAAACCAACCGGACGTCTTTCTTCTCATCGAAACGAACCACAGCTCACAGAAATCCAGATGACGTGTCGCCCTACTCCAATACCACCTTAATAGCACCCGCGCGAAACATCACCAAATCCCCCACAACCCTGCGGGCGTCTTCTTCGCTGTCCGCAAATCCTCGTTCCCCTCCGTGAACTCCTTCTGGGAATCTCGTAACGAAGTCGTCCACTCGGTGTGTTGGTCGGTCTTGATGTCGTCAACCGCGTCATGTACCTCTCGTAGTCCAATCACAAAGAGGTATGCTGGGTTTTTTTTCTCAGCAATCGTGCCATCGCATCCGCCTCCAAGTGATGTATTGCCACCTGTACGGTGTACTCGTCGCCAAAGACTAGAGTTTTACCAGTTTTACGGTCGCGCATCGTTTTAGTTGACCAATCGATGTCTGGGTTAACGGCTTGTAACCAAGGTTGACCGATAATGATGTCGAATTTATCCCGTTCAATGATAATTGCGTCCATTCGCGTGTCCAATGTCCCGACTGTAAGCACTTCATTCCGTTGTCGTTGGCGAGTCGTAGTTGTACTGTCATTTGCCAATTTAGTCCGATATTTCTCTCCATAAACCGTCGGAATGTGATGCTCCCGTACCCGCTTCCGTACCCGTATAAGCTTTACAAAAATTCTCCGAAGCGCCGGAATCGACCAAATACGACATTGATGGTCTCGTAAGGTGCCTTCCAACACTAAGAGACTTCTTCTAGACTGGGTCGTGGATACGTGTAGTATCGCAAGAATACTATCCTCTAGTCGGAAGTTCTTGTTCACCCACCCGTCGATCGATTTTCCAAAAGTCTCGTAACGAAGGGGAAACTGTTGATCTCCACGAATCAAGTAACCCGTACGCCGCGCTGAAATTTATTCCTTCATGGTAGCCCATCATATTGCCCGAGAAGTTGACGTGGTGTTCGGTTTTGATCCGGGTCGAACGCGAGCGATACGCACGTAGCGCTTATTTTGTCTAGAAGATTCCGTTCCTAGATGGCGTAAATTTGTTTCGCTCACTTTAAACCTAGTAGTCTCCGTAAGAGTCCGTGCTGTTGTGCGTCCCGTGGTCGCGTCCTCAATGTCATGTTTGCCGCCATCAAACTATATCATGCCAATGTCCTCTTTCGTCGGTAGCACTCGTCGGCCATCAGTAACATTAGTCGTCGAGTGAGTCAAGTAGGTATTCGGGGGGTTCCGTAGGTTTTGGGGTAGAAATCGGACTCGATCGGTGTCGTCGACGTAGACTTGCGTCGTCCATCTTGTCGGTCCAACATCTTGCCTTCTTTTCTCTATTCCACCGTTCGTAGGACAAGTAAACACATGTTCCGTCGCTGCCAGCTCGTCGACAAGTCGGAAATTTCACAGCAACTTGAACCATGGTGTTGTCCTCCATTTCGGAACCACTATGGCCGCTCTTAGGTGGGGATGAAGCAGTTTACTCCGCAAATTATGGCTAAAACATCGTCTAAGTCGTTAAATGGCCCATTTAGCCAAATTCTCCGGTACTTCTGTAGATCTCTCTTCTAAAATGGGCGCGCCGGACAACTAAAATCTTCCGCCACTTGAGAATTACGGCCGTCATTATCGCTAGCTCCATCTAAGTCGAAAGGTTTGTAGTTCTGAGAGTACTTTAGGTAATACTCCATATTCATCATCTAGTCGCTAGAATCCTTACACCTAAAGACTAGCCTCAATGTCGTCTTAGGTAACGAGTTTCATACTTCTTTTGTCCGGGTCTCATCATGAGTCGTTGTAGGAGACGAAACCTCACATTGCAGCTTGCCGCGCGCCGCCGACTCAAGTCAACCTTCCCGGCCGGGATTTCCTCATTTTATCGTTCTTCTTGTTCTTCTTGTCTTGGCAGTAGATATCGATGTGTCCCCTCTTGTGGCAAATAAAGCATTTACCCTCATTCTTGAATATGTGGACCTACTCTTGAGTAAGGCGTCGAAGAATATCGTACAACTCCGGCAGTTTTCCATCAGTCGCTCCGTGCGAATCTTCCTCCGACTCTTTGTCGACCTCCTCATCAGCCTCCAAAATGCCGCTATCCTCCTCGATGACGTTCAGCCGGCTCATCGAGCGTTGGATTGTCTCAATCTTGGTCTCGATAGCTTCCGCTCGAAGCACTGCTTGAATCGCCTTGTGTAGGGTCTAAGGGTTTTTCATGGCAACCTCCTTGTGAAGCGAGGGTTTTAAACCGCGATGGAAATCATGTACGTTTTCTTCTTTGTGACGATAAGGAAGCTCCAATAATTCTTGTCGAAAATAATTAGCGTACTTCAGGATCGTGGTTTTCTGTCGCGCTTCGTCCAAATTCAATCTCGCTTGTTCCGCCGGTGCTCTTCCGCAGAATTCTTGTTCTAACGCTCTTTCCATCTCAGAAACTCCGGAAAATCCTCCACTGACTTCAACTCCAGTCTGCGTAACTTGGGAGTGCCACCACTTCGAAAGCGGGCCTTCCACAACGCCAGATACCTAGTACACTCCTCTATGTTCTTCATGATTGACGCGGTGCGAAATCTTGTCCGGACTTTTGTGCAGGAGTGTACAAACAGCCTTAAAACACACAGCTTATGCGGCGGCCAATCTATTGACGAAGGGTTGTTTCATATGCACGACCCCATGTGGAGAAAATTTGATGTAGAGATAATCACGTGCGTGCATACAATACCCCACGTGGCCGGTATTCGAGTAAAAATAGCAATGGGGAGATATTATTTTATAGAGAAAAGGATGTTGAGATGCAAGATGTAAATATGCGACATGTTCAGGGACAAGTAGCAACCAACCCGGCGGCGCGAACTAGCGATGTGTTGCGGCCGGTGTCTAGGCACTACCGACAGAACTTACAGAGCATATAAACATATGTATAGAATAGAAAATATTCGGCATCTTGTCCTCCGAGGTAAGTGGGATGTAGAAGGTCGCTGGCTTCCGGGGTTTTGAGCGATCACGCGACGACATGCCCGCCGCCGGGCTACGACACTCCCATGCCTTCGATGATACCGCGCCTCTCGTGGAGAAGAAGGTGGTGAAGAAGCGACACGTTTGGGAGGAGTTGGGGCCTTCGGGCTTTGAGGACTTTCGGAGTCCGCCATGGTTGGCCCGGTCTGTGATCTTAGCGGAGAGTGTGTGTGAAGGGACAAAGCGATGATGTAGGCGGGAGCGCGTTGTGTAGTCAAGAAAAACAGCGATCATGATCCTATCTCGACATCTGCTATATCCAAAATGCCGCCATGCGAGATAGCGGCAGTACTGCGCGAACTACTATTCCTTTTCTCGACATCGTTTTCTCGACAAGCGTTGACCGATAGGGTGACTAAAATGAAATTGCGACGTGGCACTGTACACGCGTGGCATGCCAGTACGTTTTTGTACGTGTTACTACATGTGCCGCTGTATCTCCACATGAAGTCGTGAATATGAAACAACCCTAAGCCGAGGTATTACTTGCGACACGGATTATCTGAGATTATCTCTAGGGATTTCCTGTTAGTAGAGTCGAACTATGAAGAAAAGATACTGCGAGTAGCTTTGTACTGCCACGGAAAATACGGCGATACAGTGGTACTGCCGTGATGACAATAAAAGAGTCACTGAATATCGCTGAGATACAGGTACCATTTGGATTTTGGTTACAAGAAAAACTAGATGAGCACGGACAGGGAAAGTGGGAGGGGAAACAAAAGGGCAAGAGTGACAAGAGGATCGCGGAATCCAAAGCACGGCAAAAGGAAAGCACTACATTGTGCACAAACCTAGCAGATTGAACTAAGGAAACTCCTAGGCCGCGCCGAGAATGCAACACGTGGAGGCGACAAGCGGCGCCTCACGCGCCGCTCGAGGAAACACGAGGACGCTTGCGGCCCATGGCGCGGGTGAAGAGCGCCGTAGCAGGAGAAGGCATCCCGGCCGAGGAAGAAGCGGCCTCTACGCCGTCCGCAGCGGCGGACAAACCGCGCAAGACGTTGTCCGCGTGAGCAACATGGACGGCGAGAGAGACCTTTCGACTCCAGGAGGCCAACAACTTGCCCACATGCATCCCTTTAGATGCGGCTGCATGCTTGGCTAGCTCCGTCAAGAAAGCCGTGGCGTGGCCGCCGAGAGTACCAAATTCCGTGACTGCAAAGGGAATGAAACGGATGTCGGGCCGACTCCTCACCCCTTCGGAGTACTTCTCGAACTTGGTCTTCTCAGCACGGCGGAGAGCGACTTCGGGTGACGGGGGGCTAGAAACGCCGAACAAACCGGAAACCACGGCATCAAAGGCAAGTTTAGAGCCTCGGATGCCGTGATAGTGCAAGACACCCACATCCGCGGGGAGACCGTCGTTGCCGTTGGGGAGTTGAACTAACATCGTGGGATCTGTGAAAACCTCGACGCCAACCCCGAGTGCGCAACGAACCTCGGAGATGATTTCCGCAAGGGCCGTCACTAACCAAGAGTGAGCGGTGTGGACCGAGGCATCTCCGCCGCATCGAGCCAAATGGTCCGCGAAAGCAGTGGCCCACGCATCGTCCGACATGTCTACACCCGCCGACGAGAACGCACCCCGCATAGCTTGAACCGAGAGATGGCAAGAAGCACAAGCAGTGGGGGAGCGTAGAGTAGAGAGGATGCGGGATGAGGGTAGGCCGAGGATGCGACAGACCGCGACGCGGAAAACTGCGTCGTAGTGCTCAGGGAACTTGTCACGGAGCTCGCCCAAGCGACCGGAAGTAGGCGGGTCCGAAGCCAAAAACGCAAGGGCGCCGTGGCCGAGACGAGATACAAAACGCCTAGACTCCGGCCGAGCGCGGTTAGAAAACGTGGGAGCGAGCTTCGCGAAGCGAAACAAGTTGACGCGCTCACTGATGTCCGCTTGTAGCTTTGGAAAGATGTCCGTGGCAAACGCCGAAAGGGGTACGAGCGAGGATAGGCCATCAAGGGACCGAGAAGTCTGTGTTATAGTTGGGAACGGATAGTTACACGGAGGTCGTGCCGGCCCCACAAGGGGGCCGGCTGTGGTGACTAGAGGAGTGTGAGGAGAGAGATGGCGGCCGGCGAAGGCACCGGCAAGGCCGGCCGACCGCCACTAATAGGGAGTAGAGTACCGCTAATAGCATAACACTAAGTACTAGAATGACAAATAGCTACCTTGTACATAAGTACTATGCAACGGG
The DNA here is from genome assembly GCA_026401115.1 of Tetraselmis chui. NCBI lineage: Eukaryota > Viridiplantae > Chlorophyta > Chlorodendrophyceae > Chlorodendrales > Chlorodendraceae > Tetraselmis > Tetraselmis chui. Next base: position 68,854 of record JAPMLY010001439.1, read on the forward strand.
ATGCTAGTGCTAACAGTCTGCTCGTTGTTTGATCGTGCTTCAGCTACGCAGCCTGCGCGAGCCACCGTTGGACGTTGCGGGGGGAGCATCGCTAAGACTGTGGTTATCAAGGATTCAGACTCGGCGAGAGCGTGAGAACCGCACGCAACATCTAAGCGCGCCCACGACGAAGCGAGTTCTAACGACCACATGGGTGCGTTGTCGCCGTCGTCTCCGTCCGGTGTGCCGGGCCTTCGGGACACCGCTGAGGTCATAGCAGTCGCTAACCGTCCATACATGGTCGGCTCCATCGGAACATCGTCTTGGGAGTCCGCGCGCACGCGAGCATCTTGTGTTGTAAGGAAACGGATAGATGAGCCCACTGCCAAACCGGCCGCTCCGACATGGGCCGCGTCCGCCAAGGCAGCCAAGTCCCCCACCCCCATGCCTCCGAAACGTATAGGGAGAGACATCTCGGAGCGAGTGTTGCGGGGTAGGCTAGCTGCGGAAAGGCCCAATATCTCAGCCGCCACATATAGGGTGGCATTGTCAGCGCGCTCGAGGAAGGTCACGACGGTGTCGCCGTAGCCCTCGCCCCTGCCAAGACCTCGGGGGACTGTACGGGCAAAGTGTCCGAAGCGGCGGTTGCAATGTTGATGGATACGAAGCGCAGTGTGAGAGTGCCGGTGAGCCGCTAGACCCCTTAGACGCTCGCCGTAGGCCTCATACTTACTTAAGGCCGTTTCAAACACGTCTCGAGCAAAATACGATGTACCCAATGGCCCTCCCAATACTTTCGTCCCTTCCGTGGAGACGTTTACTCCCCGCATGATGTGGCCGTTGGGTAAGTTGTCGAAAGCATCACCGACACCCAAAGGGGAATACAAGTAGTTTTTGCGGATGGTTACTGTGAGGCCGACGCTAGCATACGCCTCCGGCATAGCGTCGCCAATAGCCACGAGAGACGGAGGGGGTCCCAAGAAGTGAACATCGTCAGAATAACCGCAGACAACGGATTCGTTCGGGGCAATCGCAGCCAATTGCTTGTATACCCTGGAGGCAACAATTGCGAAGAACATGGCCCCGAGGACGCAACCTTGATGGACTCCACGGGTACTCGGAATGCGCATGGCCGGGCCGTGAGCATTTGATGAGTCGTAAACGTACAAGGTAGATGGACGGCCATACAACATAGTAGCGACGCGGAGCAACGGTCGAAGCGCGGGATTTGCTGACAACTCCTCAAACAAGGGACGCCGCAGGAACTCGTTGAACGCGTTGGATGCGTCGCCTTGCATGTCCGCCCAGTCCGGTGAAGCGTCAAGCGCGGCTCGAACCATGAATTGTACGATCTCAACCCCGCCGCGAACGCCGACGCCAAATTGGTGCCGAGCAGCCAACCATTGAGACACTTCGTCACCAATTACGGCGAGAAGCACGCGATTCGCGAAACGAACTAAAACGGGGCCAATTCCAATCGGGCGCAACGTCCCCTTTTGGTCGCGAAGTTCTTGCTCTTGTGCGCGTCGTTGTTCGGGATCGAGCGTGTCTAGCGGGATAAGTGTGGCAGAGGCAAGGAATGAAGCAACGCCGGGTGGAACCTCTGCATTCACGATGGCTTCGGCTAAACCGGTGAGAGTGCAAGGGGAACCCAACGCGCGAAGAGTTTCAAACCTCCAACCGTCGACGTGAGGGCTAGACTTTCGAGGGCATCTAGCAACGACCTCCATAATATCGACTTCCGAAGCGCGGAGTTTGATACGAGGGAGGGAGAAGGGATCCGGCAACACGTCCGCGAGGTCGTCATCGTCTTGTGGGTGCAACCGTGATAATTCCTCGTGCACCCCACGACCACTTGCAACGGGGTTGGAGCTTAGGGCCTCCATAGCACGGCGGTACTCCCCAACCGCAGCTAGACTAGCCGCCCGGTTGGCGACCTTGGCCGAGACGCCGTTATGAAAGGGTTGCGAAGGCGAGATGGGGTCGGTACCGGTACGTGAGATAGGTGGCGGTGCCCGCCCGTTGGTAAGGGATGCGTGGGCGCGAGCGGCGGAAAACAATGTATCGAGATCTCCTGACGCCCAATGGGCGGAAGTCGCCCGAGGTGGCGCTGTGGCGTGCCTTGGAGGGAAGATTCGCCGCCGACGTGGTGGGCTCCTCGATGCCGGTCCGTCGCGCCTCTAACCTCGCGTTGCTTGTAGTGGGGAGCCTTGGAGCCCGCGATGGAGATGCTCAAGAAAAGAGCAAAGAAGCTATTTGGTACCCGTGTACCAACCACCGCAAGAGTCGGAAGGCAACTCCGTCGTACAACGCCGTATCGTAGCGGGGCGCCAAGCGATGAAGGATGACCTTGCAAATAGCGGGCTCCGAGTACGGGTAGCGATTAGAATGAACTTAGAGCAGTACTGAAGTTGTAGTACCCGTACATTGATAGCGATGACGCGTGCCGATGCCTTGAGCCTTGCTGAAAAGGATGACCACGCGCGGGCGAAAGTTGTAGCGATACCGGTAGCGGCCAAGGGTCTCGAGGATGCCGAAAATAGGCGCGGTACGGGCAGTTGTACCCGGTCGCGGTTCGAGCGACGAATAAAAGAGGGAGGGTCACGCTGGCGGTGGAACAAATAAAACGCACCGGAGCCGCCGACGGCGAGTGACCGCCGACGATAGAAAGGAGAACTTTATGTAAAGGTACCGCACGATGCCACAACGTATGAGAGCGCCGAGACAAAAGCAAACACGAATAGACGGGCATGCGTCACGCTCACCGCTACCAAGTTCCGTGCTCGCGGGCTCCCGACCCAAGCTATCTATACAATTCAGATTCATTATTATTTTCATTATTTTTTTAGGGTTTAGGTACCATTTGGAGGGGGTAATAAAAGAATAAGCGAGTGGCCCGTAGTTCCTTTTGCCTCTCGTATTTTTGTATTTTCTTTGTATTTTTGTAATCATTTTTCTTTTTACTTTATATGCACAAACCTTATATATGTCTCTCACTATTCCATGGAGGCGGCGCCCGCCGGCGGCGCAGCGGCGGCGGCCCCGGAGGGGGGTGCGCTCGCAGGCCCGTCAGCATCCCCTCACCTCCCCATGGTGGGCGCTGGAAACCCCGTAGCCGTGCTAGGCCTAGCACGGTAGGGGGCTAAGAGGGCCGACAGCTCGATCCGCGGGATCAGTAGCTGTCGGGAAAGCCTTGTACAGAGGGCTTTTGAAAAAATAATTTCTGTGCGATATCGGCACCATGATCTCCCGCTCGGCCCGTCCGATATGTTTTTTCGCATACTGATACTACTGAGTACAATCCTACTTCGAGGGGGTGGGACATGTACCACATGAGCGTTTGATGGCGAGGAGGGTACGGTCGGATCATCGGTGGGAGGCGGGTGTTGGAGCTAGAAGTGGCCAGCCGGGAAGCAGCGCCAAGAAAGGGCGCTCGCTCGCCGCCGACCAGCCATGTGCCAGTCGAAACTTCTCAGCAGGGGGTGAGGCAAGACATGGCACAGGCCGGTGGCCGGTCGCAGGCGGAGGAGTGGCAATGTGAGGCGGTGGCGATCCTTAGGATCAGCCGCCGCCGGAAAGCCCTGTACGGAGGGCTTTTTGGAAATTAAACTAATGTCCGTACTCGGCGTCGAGCTAGTTGGGGAGCAACACCAGGGTAGGGCGCTCACTAGCGAGCCGCCACGCCGACAAGTTACATCTCCCGGGGGAAGGAGTAAGCTTGGGCGGCAAGGAGGCTAGTCGCGACGGAAGGAGCGACAAGATCTGGCGACGACGACCCTCCGGATCGGCGCCGCCGGAAAACCCCGTACGGAGGGTTTTTGACTAATTTCCGTGCACCCGCGGCCCGACGGATCCGGCTATGGTGACCTGACCCCCCCCTCCTCGACACCCACTACCCGGATAGACGAGACCCTTGCGGGGGGGGCCGGGTGAGCGCGGAGGCCTCAACTTCAACAAAGTCTGCTAGGTGGACGCGCGATCAGAGGGGGGAGGGTACGGACGCAGGTCGGACTACCATATAGGTACCCGGGTACCAGACACAGAAAAAAAACGGGAAAATGAGCGGGGAAAATTAAGGCGCGGAGGCAGGAGCGCCCATTTTTTCTATGTCTGTGTGTCTCGGTCCCCCCCACCTGCCCTCGAGGTGACGGGGGACCTCGACAAGGAGGACCGTCGCGTCGGTGCCTCGGTGGATGCGGCGGCGACCTTGGGGGGGCTTACGGGATGGGGCGGCGGGATCGACGAGCGACCACGCGAGGAGGTTTTTTTTGCCAGCCTTTCCCCTCCTATCTTCGGCAAGACCGAAGTCACGCGGGAGCTAGACTAGGCTGGCCCGACGTCCCTCCCGAACGCCGACCGGCCTCGGCCGGTCGGCACCCCGGTTCGGTGGGAGCGGGCCGAGGATCGTGAAGGTCGAGTTGCAGTTTAGTTTTGCATTTCTCGACAAGTGGATTTATTTTTAGATCTATTTTTCTTGATTACAAAATTATTACGTTGTTACTGCTTAGGTTGGGGGACTGTGGCAATTGCTACGATTGCTTACAGTTTTTTAACTCCCGAGGAACGTCGACACACAGTGAAGCTAGGTGAGTCGATAGGTGTACCTGGTCGAAGAGACCCCGGCCCAACTTGCTGATAATAAGTCTTGTATGGCAAAGTAGAGTGGCCCGAGAGACAGCAGTCGGTCCAGTTTGCCGGCACATGTTGTGAACAATTTCAATTTCATTTCATTTCAATTCCATTTCATTTCATTTCCATGGAGGCCCATAGTCGTGACACTTATTTTTCACTCACACACACACACACACACACACACACACACACACACACACACACACATACACACATACACTTTCTTCTCTCTCATTATGTATTTTTGTAATTATGCACACACCCCCTATGTGTCTCAATCTATATTTTTGTAAGCACTTAAATAATGCTCCTGTACCCATCATAGCAATGCGCAGACACATCCTAATCCCAATTCCAATAAGTGCGCAATATACCAATTCGATGTTTTTCCAAATAGAAAATATCGCATTTGTAGTACCAAAACCTAATCGAGCTGATGATAAGGGGACACACAGACAGACAGACAGACACACACACACAAATTAATGTAGTAGGATGACAATAGATATCGCTAAGAAACAGACACCAATTCGAGGAAATAATAATGTCAGATACTAGCACTTGGACAAATGGGCTAGGATATGAAATGCGATGGAGACACCAAGGTATTGTACGCCGCGGGGGAGCCCACGGGCGACTCTATTTCGGAAGAGGGGTGACCATAGGTATAGTCGGTGGACGGACCATCATAGTCGGAGCGGTATGCATCTGCGACATGTGCATGGAAGTCCTTGTTGAGCATATCCCGGAGGTCATATTGCTCAGTGGAGGGGGACATGAACGGTAAGGCGGGATGGCAAGATGTCAAGAGGTAGGTGTCAATTAGAACTGACTCAAGAGCCCGTATGATGGCCGTGATTTGTGGCTGAGTGTCCACGTCGTGGTCAGGCGCGTGGTGAATGCCCGGAAGGAGGGCCACGAGGCCTCCACAATCGGGTTCATAGAGAGAGAGAGTAGATGAGGTTGGAAAGCCACAAGCCAAGTTGGTGTTGATTGCCAACACGAAGTGGGTCTCCATGTGTGGCCGCAATGTTGCGACGCGTTATGGGCCGGTCAGCCAATGCATGAAGTGGGGCCGAGGCTTTAGCGAGGGCATGCTGAGGAGACGAGGGTGTCTCGAAGTCGATGATGTAGAGGCCTTTGATGGCTGAGCGGAAGGCATGATCGCCCCAGTTTGTAGGGAAACCCCGGGCGATGAGGGTTGCAGGTGGCGAGAATATCAATCGGATGCCATGGATGAGGTGGCGAAGGTTGTCCCCGGGCATATAGGTAACATGTGCCTCGTCAGCCAAAGGGGGGGGGGTCCGTATTCAGTACGGAAACCGTCGGCCATGTTTATAGAGGGTGACCCATCAAGATCAAAGGAGGACATGAGTGTTGACTGCGCTGGTGCAACGTCCCCGCCGGGAAGGACCACATTAGAGTGGGACACGGAAGGTTGTCCAAGAGGTGCATAACGTGGTGGGGTACCACGGCCCCCACGATCCCACCGACCACCCCGTCCACGAGGACCGCAACCCCGGCCGCGGAGAGCAAAAGGGTGCGGAGCGTAATGTTGGTTATGTTACCGTTGATGATGTTACTTTTGTTGTTGCGACTTGTGGTGATATTGTTGCTGTTGGGACGGCTGCAAAGGGAGCGGGCAGTCGTGATGCAAGTGAAGTATGTCGGCTATCGGTATGCCGGCGTCAGTGCAATAGCGGGGGGAGCTGTCAGCACGGGCCACAAACGCTTCTTCAACAAACGCTTCAATAACAAAGTTAAATGCCCGGGGGTCATGCATGCCATGACGATGACCCGGATGGTGGTGGCTAGGGAAGGACATGTCAGATTGATGCTAAGAATGCATGGTAGATAGCTGTGTGAATGGGATTGAAGTAGTAGCCTCACCATTCTACCCGGCGTCCAGAGCATCAATAATGATGGCTCGCGCCCCACTTGTTATTTAACTTATATATCGTAGTTGCTACGAGTATTTTCTCAATGTCGATGAACTCATCCTCATTAATGTCTTGGGAGTTGTGCAGCATACGTTGCAAAAAGGCGTCTATACTTTGTTTCGCCTTGGGAGTCCAAAAGTTTTGCAAGTAAGCCAATTGTTCTACCGACACCCCGCTGGTCAAATAGATCAATGAGTGCACGCGAGCCTAGCGACACTCGTCCCTAACAAGAGGGGTCGCGCTGAAAATTCGTAAGGGCTATCGTAGCTATGGTGATTCATCACTATGCAAAGGTAACCGAACATCTTTTCCTGAAAAGTTCGATAAGCCGGGTTTACAGCACCATCATGAGGTGGGGCTCCTTCTAGCAAATCAGGGAAAACCATGTCAATAGCTCGCATGTAATGAAAATGAAAATGTTTTACAACAATTACCACGCACATTCTGGTTGCCGTCTAAGGGCCTTCATGCACATACCTTCTAGGACTTATAATACAGCATTTGGGCCGGGTCTCCTTGTCCATCCTCTCCGAAGGTGTTGCGGGGCTTTACTCCTCCCTAGGAGGATCATGGCAGGGTAGGGTAGGGTGTGGCATTTTATGGGTGGGTAGGGTAAGAAATGTTGGTTTATACATTGCTTATAATTTGTAAAGGATTTGATACGGCAGATGTAGAGTAGATGGTGGAGCCATTGCACATAGTGGACGCGTAGGCGGGAGAGGATACGTTTGGGCGGGGCTGGCGTATACCGGAGGTGAGCACCGGGGGGGGGGGGGGGGGGGGGGGGGATTGAGGTGGGTGGGGGGGAGGAGCGGGAGCCATGAGGGATGGACTATTGTGGAAGGTATAGCTTGTTAGGGGGTGTGTTGGATGATGGGTAGGCGGCTATGGATGGTGATGAGCGGTTTTGTGAGGATTGCTGTAAGTAACTCATCGAGTATCAGTCTATGACGTTGTGTCATGATTTCCCGGGGCGAAGTTGGCTACATTGCTTGGCTACGGACGACCGTTACGAGAGAGCTCCGAAAGCTACAGGGAGCATGCGAAGACTAGCGGAAGAATGCTCTATGAATATACCTATGAATAACTAGGTATATTCAAGCCTCGTGTAGTGGGCGGAAGAGACATGTCCACTTTCATTTGATATGTTGAGTTACATTGACGGTTTAACAAACAACAACATATTCAATCTCTTTCCTTCCGCACGCCCGCTTGCACAATTTATTTGTGTTAGCAGTTCACAAGAGGCAAATTGCCACACAATATTACATCAAGACGAGCAGACAAGAGAGGAGTGACTCCCGTCACAGAAAGCGCCAAGACGAACCCGCACTTGCTTGGGACGTCAAATCAAACACGGGCAAATCGAAGTAGAAGTCTACTCAACTCTCAGAAGCTCAATGTCAAACAACAGCGTCTTGTCGATCCCCTTGCTTTGCAACACGTTTCCAAGAGCTCGCTTGCCCTGAACGCAAGAAAAATCATAGCATCCAAGTGAATTGGAAGCGTCATTACTAACAAGAGTAATGAAGGCCACATGCACTGCCAAAACGTACCGAAAATGACGAAGGCCTTGGCGAAGAAGTGTTATCCGGATAGCTCAAAGATTCTGGCACAATTACCCTCCGCACCCCGCCTACCTGTTGGACGTACAATGATGTAAGTCATATGATGCACCGTGAACACCAGGCCGGAAGGGAGGCGTGGGCTAAGAGGTAAATAGTGTCAAGAGGGTCACGGAATCTACGGCGCGACAAATGGAAGCCATACATTGTGCACGTACATACTGGAAAAAAGAGCTACCGACTCAGAAAATATACGAGACCTCTCCACTCTCAATAAAGTAAGGATTGCAGCACAGTCTCTGAAATGCAGACGATTCAAATGAAAGCCATATTCTTTTGCTGCGCATGAGATAGAAATTGGGCGGGAACAACACCTGCATTCCGACTGTCGCCTCTTCAAAACCCGGAATCACCTGCGCGTGTAGAAGACAGACACATTACAGCACCTCGATGCAGAGTACTTGTCCCTTTAGACCTGCGTAAAGCCTCAAGAATGAAAACTGTATGTACCTCTCCCTTCCCCAATGTGAAGTGCAGGAAATCCTTCTCCTCCCCCGTAAAGTCGCCGCCTTTCGTCTGTTTACGAGTCGTCCAGAGGGAACAGACTTATTGGGGTACACAATATGTGCTATGGAGCCGGCGATCTCCCTGTGCACCGAAAAAACTCGTGGATGGCCGGTGATCGAGAATGAAAACGAGGCAGCAAGTGTGCTCGTGGGCAATAAGCTGGACTCGCCTTGTTTCTCGCTTCGAAAGGGCGACCGTAGTATCCAATTGTCCAGCCACCCCAGTCGACAATCACAGCATCACCCGCCTTTGCCACCTCGCCAGTTCCGGGGCGGACATCCTGACATTGTGGCATCCAAACACGAACTTTACAAAGAGGCGCCACAGCTCAGCCGCCTGTGTCGGAGGTGCAGGGGAGTCGGGTCGGTACTTGACAACTGCTCGTACGACTACAACATACCTTGTATTGCAGCCCAGAAGGAGTTAGCGTGAAGTCGTCATACCTGGAGAGACCGGATACAGGTACAAGAGTACAACATAGAATTGAGACTAGTCAGTCAAGTGCCTACAGATAGCGCTGAGAGAGAATCATCATTCAGCCATCGCAAATCAGAGGGTGTTATGAACCTCAGGCGACTCTCGGGCACGTCACTATTCTTCGTTGCCACGGTCGGGTGGGGATGGAGGCTCGCAGCCGGGGCAGCAGCCGCCATGTCAGTACCACCTGCGACCACCGCACCCGCACTGCTCACAAATAGCGCCCCGCTTACGAGCAGCGACTCCAGTGTGTCCCGCCTATCGTATAGACACATCCGATACCAGGTTAGGTTTCCAGTGCAGTGATGAGTTCACGGACCGACGAAGCTTTGGATAGTAAGGAATACAAGCGCAATAAAACGTATACGTCGTCGAGAATGCAGCAGACGCTAGCTGACACGGCGGACGTATACGCGCCTGGTTTTTGAAGCGGCATATATCTTGAGGTGATTGCGGCTTGCAGCGCAACCGATTACGCGTAAGTTCCGACGTCCGGGGCTCGCTGGGAGGTACGTCGGCTTCGGAGGCCGTGGCGCGAACCCCGACGACGCGCGGCTGTTCGCGGAAGCTGATGAAGCTGCCATCAGCTGAAACCTGAAGTGCCCTATTCTGAGCTTTCGGGGGATGAAACGACACTGGTTTGTCTCGCCGCGGAGTTTTATCCAAATTCAGCACGCATATATCAGGCTACGACCGCTACTTTCCAAAGAGAAATCTGTCTTCAGCGCGAGTACAAGATCGCAGCAGCAGGACGTCGTCGTGAATGATGAGGTGCCAGCAGTGGAGACGTAATCCTTGTACACGCGGACGTCATGTGACGCGGCAGCAAGACAACGGCGTTGCTCGCGGACATCCGGATCTGACGTACAGCGCCTGATAATGATGTCATCCAACCGTCGCATCCTGTCAGTACCCGTACGGTACCAGCATTGATCGTCAGTATCTCCAGCGCGTTGACATAATATTTTTTTTCATTGGATTTGAAAATAATTACCATTCGCAGTACACGTACATAGCGATTTTTGTTTCTATAAGAAATTTGTTTCTTTACTTTTGCAAAATACGTCAATTTTTTTCTTGACTCTAGTGCCTTGAACCCATGTGGTCGTTGGAACTCGCTTCATCGTGGGCGCGCTTGGATGCTGCGTGCGGTTCTCACGCTCTCGCCGAGTCTGAACCCTTGATAACCACAACCTTAGCGATGCCCCCCCCGCAACGTCCAACGGTGGCTCGCGCCGGTTGCGTAGCCGAAGCCCGATCAAACAACGAGCAGATTGCTCGGTCCCTCGATGGCCTACCCTCGCTCGTCCCGCTTTCTGCGTTTGCCACGGACATCTTTCCAAAGCTACAAGCCGACATTAGTGAGCGCGTGAACTTGCTTCGCTTCGCGAAGCTCGCTCCCACGTTTTCCAACCGCGCTCGGCCGGAGTCTAGGCGTTTCGTATCTCGTCTCGGCCACGGCGCCCTTGCGTTTTTGGCTTCGGACCCGCTTACTTCGGGTCGCCTGGGCGAGCTCCGTGACAAGTTCCCTGAGCACTACGACGCAGTTTTTTGCGTCGCGGTTTGTCGCATCTTCGGCCTACCCTCATCCCGCATCCTCTCTTCATTACGCTCCTCCACTGCTTGTGCTTCTTTCCATCTCTCCGTTCAAGCTATGCGGGGTGCGTTCTCGTCGGCGGGTGTTGACATGTCGGATTATGCGTGGGCCACTGCTTTTGCGGACCATTTGGCTCGTTGCGGCGGAGATGCTTCGGTCCACACTGCTCACTCTTGGTTAGTGACGGCCCTTGCGGAAATCATCTCCGAGGTTCGTGGCGCACTCGGGGTTGGCGTCGAGGTTCTCACACATCCCACGATGTTAGTTCAACTCCCCAACAGCAACGACGGTCTCCCCGCGGATGTGGGTGTCTTGCACTATCACAACATCCGAGGCTCCAAACTTGCCCTTGATGCCGTGGTTTCCGGTTTGTTCGGCGTGTCTAGCCCCCCGTCACCCGAAGTCGCTCTCCGCCATGCTGAGAAGACCAAGTTCGAGAAGTACTCGGAGGGGTTGAGGAGTCGCCCCGACATCCGTTTCATTCCCTTTGAAGTCACGGAATTTGGTACTCTCGGCGGCCATGCCACGGCTTTCTTGACGGAGCTAGCCAAGCATGCAGCCGCATCTAAAGGGATGCATGTGGGCAAGTTGCTGGCCTCTTGGCGTCGAAAGGTCTCTCTCGCCGTCCACGTTGCTCACGCGGACAACATCTTGCGCGGTTTCACCGCCGCCGCGGACGGCGTGGAGGCCGCTTCTTCCTCGGCTGGGATGCCTTCTCTAGCCACGGCGCTCGTCACCCGCGCCATGTGCCGCAAGCGTCCCCGTGCTTCCTCGAGCGGCGCGTGAGGCGCCGCTTGTCGCCTCCACGTGTTGCATTCTCGGCTTGGCCTAAGCGTTTCTTTAGTTTAATCTGCTAGGTTTGTGCACAATGCAGTGCATTTCTTTTGCTGTGCTTTGGATTCCGTGATCCTCTTGTCACTCTCGCCCTCTTGTTTCCCCTCCCACTTTCCCTGTCCGTGCTCATTTAGTTCTTCTTGTAAACAAAAACTCTAGTGCCTCGGGAGAATTGATGGTACACGTACCACGTTTGTGGTACACGTACCACAGAAAATGCTCATTTTTGGAACCTCCAAACAGACTGCTGATTTAACCAATCTTTACAAAAATGGGTCCAAAAGGTGCATAATAAGGCCCCAATCAACTTAATTTTCAAAACATATAAGGTATCGGCCGCGGCTATTCAACATGGCGACGATTCTGCCCCCATCTACCCCCCGCGGTAGCTCCGCTCGGCACGTCCGGATAGGCCTAAGGGTCTCGGCTCGTAGAGGCCCCATAGAGGACCTAAAGCCCGGCTCGAGGCGCCATCAGCGTGCCCGGAAGTATGGCTTGGTTACTGCGTCGGTAGAGCCCAAGTTGTGGACCATGCGGTGGGATGATGGTGCGGAAACTACCGAGCGGTCCACTCCACTCCGGGCAGAGCTGCCCACTGCCGGGCAAAAAGTTGCTAGCTCACCGCCTCCCATGCTTGGCGACGACCACATCAATCGAAGATTAGTTCCTCTTCACCCTCCCAACACCTTGACCGAATTTATTGTGGAGCTGGTGCGTACCAACTCCGCGATGCGCGCCGCACCGACGGGGGGTATTGATAGTGAAATGGCTGAAATTTTTAATCATAAAAACCAGCCGACACCACCCACCGACGCATCTCCTTCTGCAAACGCGTCCGCGTCTCGACCTGTGACGTGCACTTTAACAACAACGACCCATACTACGGACCCTGACGCAGTGGAGGAGGAAGACCCTCAAGACCAACCCCACGGAGTGCTAGATAGCGACGAGGAGGATAGAGATGGAGATGGAGATGGGCCCGACGAGCACTTACTTTCTGAGGCGGAAGCTACCCTCCGCCGACTGGTTGGAGCGATTGTAGAGAAGACGGCCGCCGGAGAGGAGACTGTTGTTTGGACATTCGTTCCTGCAGTGACAACAGACACTCGGAAAGAGCGGTCAACAGACTTTCGTGAAAAGGGAGTCGGCCTTAAAGGCGGAATCCCGACGTCTAATGATGGCGACGTGGACCTGCTTAGTTTGTGGCTACACCTCTACTGCGGAAAAATCGAGGACGATCTACGCCGCCTAAACGAGGAGGGCTTTAGAAAAAAGGCAGGTTGAAAGCCTGTCACCCAACACGAATGGGTTGTTTTTATTGTAGGAGACGACCCCTACATGCAACGAAGGGCCGATGAGTATGGCAACGTTTGCGTTAGAGCTATTCCGCGACCAGCCCTTGCTTCCGAGTATTTTTCACAAAGCCCAAGTGTCGACAACCACAATCAGTCGCCCCAACACGACCTCGCGCTAGAGGAGCTATGGCAAACACATGATTGCAGGTTCCGTCTATGGACAACTTTTATGGGCATTCACCTGGTCGACGGCTGGAGGTTGTACCGCTTCCACCTCCCGTCCAACCACCACCTCTGCAAAGGCAGCGTCGTGGACTGCTCCGACAATTTGGCTGCTGCTTTGCTGAAGAATCGACTGCCTCATGATATTGACAGGCGGGTGCGGGTTGTGACGCCTCGCCGAGTTGTGCCTGCGAAGCGCGCGCTGGCCGACATGGGAAACACGCAATAAGAACATCAACACCGCCGCGGACATTACCCTCGTCAGCGCGTCGGCAAGCATATGAAGACGAAACAAGCCCGTTGCAAGCTTTGACAAGCTGAAAATAAAGAAAGCTTTACCTCATTCTTCTGCCGTGACTGTGGAATCCCGCTATGTGTGGTCTCAAACCGTCATGAGCGAGACTGTTGGGCTGAGCACGTCGAACGCTCCTTGGACGAGCTCCATCGCCGCCTCCATCCTTAACCCTACTGTCCAGCTCAACTCACCACACCAACCTTCGCCTCCGACTACCAAAAGTTTCAAAATCCTCTTGGCAACTTGTTTCGAGAAGCGTCGGGCTTGAGGTAGAGTTTGATCTAACTTTAGTCCTTCTGAGTCGGGCGGATGGCCCGACAGAGAGGTGGTGCGCTTAGGGTGCGAGCAACTGCAAATATAGCGATGATACGGTTTCCTTATAAATTTTTAAGAGATAAGTACTAAAGAAAAATATTGCTTCGTACCACACGTTTTTGTGGTACACGTACGGTACCACCAATTCTCCCGAGGCACTAGGCAACCGTTAAGGGTGCCGGGCCAATTATTCGCCGACGACACCGTGGGCCTTGCGCCATCGCTCGATAACTTGCATGCCATGTTCGCCCACTTTTCCCAATGGGCGGAGGACTACTATACGGGATTCGGTGTAACAAAATGCGGGGTAATGGCGCTAGGCCGCCACTCCGATGTAGTCGCACTACGCGAACAAGCCGACCGTTGGCAGCTCGGGGGGGGACGGGTACCGGTTGTATCTGAGTATAGATATTTAGGCGCGTTGATAAATTCGGATTTAAGTATGCGACATATTGTGGGCGATAGGGTAAACAAAAGTAGGCGCGCCGTTGAAGCGCTCGACTCGGTGATAGGAGGGCGGGATATCCCCATTAATGTACACACCTCAGTGCTTAAGACCTGCATATTGCGGGTCCTTACTTACGGGTGTGAAGTATGGGGGATGGATCCGACTAGCGGCGTGAATATATTACAAACTATATTAAATCAATGTTTGAGGCGCCTAGTTGGGGTGGGTACAAAGGCCCCTTGGGTGGCCAAAGCGCCACTACTACGGGAGCTAGGAATAGCGCCCATAGAAGCAATGGCAGCAGCGGCTAGGACTAGGGCGTTCCTTAAAGCGCCCACCCAAAATACATGCATAAGCGATCTAGTGCGCCAACCTAGTCGTATGCGCCCAAATACTTGGACGTCTGGGACCGTGCGGTGGCTGGACCGTTTTGCTAGGGCAAGCGCGGAATTAGCCCAAAACGTACGCGTCCCACCCGCTTGGAGGTCTTTGCAGCCACGCGTGGCCTCTAACCTAGTTAAAGCAGCGGTATGGGGTCGATTCGAAGCATCATCGTCGGCATGTACTAATACGTGGAGTATTTATTCCCATGCCTCATATGTTGGGAACCAATTGCCACAATACGGCACGGGCATTCCCGCGGGGGCCGTTGCAGGGTTACACATTGTGAATCAATTTCGTACGCGTGTATTTCCCACAGCCCGTCATCTTGCCCGCATCCATGCCATGCCTGAACGTTTTTTCCATCATTGTCATGCATGCGGCGGGGATGTTATTGAATCTATAGAACATATTTTGCTTGAATGCCCACGTTGGGAATACCACCGTCGTAATGATTTTGGGGCGCTAGCCCCAGAGTTTAATGATTTTGTGCGTCGTTTCGCTACATCCCCCGAAGATATAAATGCCTTACTTTTAGGCGGTGTCCCCCCTTCCCTTCAAGGCGCCACCGCATTTTACAGGAAATGGGAGGTATTTCAAGTTATGGCGCCAAGCCCTCCCTCATATTGCTTTCTTTGTAGTTCATGTATCGCAACTCCCGAAATGTTTTGCTCCGTGAGATGGGCCTTGGCCCTTCTCGCATTTCTCGAATGGGTCGACACCCGGACGGGTAGGGCAGACCTTTCTTGGTCAGTGCCGGGAATGCATTCATGTTTGTTTGCATGTCGCACTGGAAGGTTTTAGTTGGTGAAACTCCAACACATGCCTCGTGTAGGGTTAGCGCAGTACGGTACGGTTCTCGTACAATGGTAATTAATTCACTCACACGAGCGTCGCCTACCCGGGAGCATGATCGATGATGAGTTGAGGTTTGTTTCGAACTTCTGCTCTCAGTCATTCTTGCAAAACGCCGCATGTAGAGGGTGCCGGTGCGGGTTCCCTGCCAATCCCATATCCCGGGGGCGCAAAAAAAAAAAAAACACGTCAAAGTGTATTTTTTGCGTTACGAGAAGAACAAGAAGAGCACGGACAGGGAAAATGGGAGGGGAATCAAGAGGGAAAGAGTGACAAGAGAATCACGGAATCCAAAGCACGGCAAAAGGAAAGCACTACATTGTGCACAAACCTAGCAGATTAAACTAAGGAAACTCCTAGGCCACGCCGAGAATGCAACACGTGGAGGCGACAAGCGGCGCCTCACGCGCCGCTCGAGGAAGCACGGGGACGCTTGCGGCCCATGGCGCGGGTGAAGAGCGCCATGACAGGAGAAGGCATCCCAGCCGAGGAAGAAGCGGCCTCCACGCCGTCCGCAGCGGCGGACAAACCGCGCAAGACGTTGTCCGCGTGAACAACATGGACGGCGAGAGAGACCTTTTGAGTTTCGACGCCATGAGGACAACAACTTGCCCACATGCATCACTTTAGATGCGGCTGCGTGCTTGGCTAGCTCCGTCAAGAAAGCCGTGGCGTGGCCGCCGAGAGTACCAAATTCCGTGACTGCAAAGGGAATGAAACGGATGGCGGGGCGACTCCTCAGCCCCTCCGGAGTACTTCTCGAACTTGGTCTTTTCAGCATGGCGGAGAGCGACTTCGGGTGACGGGGGGCTAGAAACGCCGAACAAACCGGAAACCACGGCATCAAGGGCAAGTTTAGAGCCTCGGATGCCGTGATAGTGCAAGATACCCACATCCGCGGGGAGACCGTCGTTGCCGTTGGGGAGTTGAACTAACATCGTGGGATCTGTGAAAACCTCGACGCCAACCCCGAGTGCGCCGCGAACCTCGGAGATGATTTCCGCAAGGGCCGTCACTAATCAAGAGTGAGCGGTGTGGACCGAAGCATCTCCGCCGCATCGAGCCAAATGGTCCGCAAAAGCAGTGGCCCACGCATCGTCCGACATGTCAACACCCGCCGACGAGAACGCACCCCGCATAGCTTGAACGGAGAGATGGCAAGAAGCACAAGCAGTGGGGGAGCGTAGAGTAGAGAGGATGCGGGATGAGGGTAGGCCGAAGATGCGACAAACCGCGAATCCAAAATGCGCACACAGGTAGACCATAATGCAGGATACACGATATAACAACATGGTGCATAACAGAAAGAAGATTTGCCATCATTTAGTTAGTTACATTTTTTCATGTTGCTGTCCGTGCTTGACTTTACTACCTGAGCTGAGCACCTGCCACCTAAAGCTGAACTAGATCCAAAAACTACCTTTCAAGTCTCCTTTGCAGTCTTCTCTGCCACCCACTGCTGTGCCACGGCAAGAGACCGCTTGTTGGGGGGCAGGATGCCAGCAGCGTGCTTGGCAAAGCACTCAGGATTCTGCGCAGGGCTACATATGAACATGCACAACTGTCCCTCCACCCAAGGGCCACATGCGCAATGGTGCTGCGTCGTTTTTGAGCAATACCTGCGGCGCTTGCAGCGGCCCCGCAAAGTCTCTCCAACCGGGTTCAGCAACAAGTGGTGGGAGTCAACGGGGCGGTGGGACCGACGGGCATGGCGCTCACCAACCTCGCGCATGCGAATGGGGTGATACATCACTTAATGTACCAGCATTGTCCGGAAGAAGTCGAGGCTGCATTGATGTTGGCAAGGCTTGAAGCGCTTCCACAGCAAACAGACGTTGATCTCGATCATACCGATGAGCATATGGAATTCCCTAATCCACCAGCGGTGGGTCTTCCATGTGTCCTCAAAGCATGTTGGCCCTTGGCGCTTAGGGCTGTGCATATCGATGGCGTTGAAGTTCCGCCGGTAGATGGAGTGGATTGCCCACTGCTCTAGGACAAACTTCATCACCTCGAAAGTCCCATCCGCCTTCAAAACACTGCAGGCGCGCTGCATAGCCTCCCCAATGTTGCTCGTGCTAGCAGTTCCTAGCAGCGTCATGGGCTGCTTGTCCTTATCGCCTGCTGCCAATAGAGTCACTCTTGACCGTTGTTGGTATTGAAAATTGAAATTGAAATTGAAATTGTTTACAACATGTACCGTATGCGCCGGTTTTTCACCAAAAGCCGTATGCGTCGGCTGCTGTCTCTGGGCCCTCCCAACTATGCCATACAGGGAACTTACAAGTCAGGGCTAGACCGTTAACCGCCTAATCCAACCTCTCCAAGGGTGTTCGGGGGTTTTACTCCCCCCGGGGAGGGTGCAAGTAGAGGCGAAGGTTGTGTGCATTCAGGGTCGTGCGTGGAGGTAATGTGCGGATGCGCGGTGGGAGGTCGTGCGGGACTTGATGCGGTATATGCGTAGGAGGTGATGCAGCCATTGGACAGTATGCGTATGGAGTTGAGCAAGAATGCGAGATGTGTCGAGGCGTGCTTTGGAGACGAGTTTATCTGGAGGGTCGGTGCGGGCGGTGAGAAGGGAGGTGAGACTCGTGATGGTGGAGGAGTGTGGTGTACCGGTGCGGCTCATGACTATGGGTATGATGTCGACCACTGTGCCTGGCCAGTGGTTTCTGATGGCGTTCGCAAGGGGTGTGTATTTGGTGCGTATGAGGTCAGCTGTGTGCGAGAGGTTATTGTCTGTGCAGTACTTCCATTCCCCTATCTGGATTTTTTTTATGGATGCGTAACGTCGGCGACCGTTGGAGTGACCAACGAATCGGGGTTCGAGGATGCGGATGAAGTCAGGTTTGTGTGCAGGGGGACGAAGTGGGGGGGGGAGAATCTCAGGTGGGAGGACGGCGGGGCACGAGGTGAGGGAATCGGGCGAGAGACCTTCGTCAGCAGCGACAAGGCGGGTGGGCATGTGGGTGGGGTGAGGTGGGTGGCAGTCAAGTGGGGTGCAGGCAGGGGTGGGGGAATCAAACGATTTTATGGGTTTGTTACCGAAGTCTGCGGTGATGGTTTCCCATCGCCCTCCGTTGTGGCGTTCCAGTAGGGAGAGTAGGAGTTGCAGAGCGCTGTTGTGTCGGTCCTGTCTTAGACCAGACATAGAGGGGCAGTTACCGGCCATGTGGCCGTTGCTAGTGAATTGGCCACATAGGGGGCAGCGCAGGGTGGGGTTGTGAGTAAGTAGGCGGGTGTTGTGGACACCCCACATGAATTCTTGTTTGTGTGTGAACTGGATATTTGTGAGGGTTGAGTGTTTTTTGTGGTAAGAGAAATCGGCGCCGTCCTGCGCGGCGCGGGCGAGGAGGGCACCGTGTTTGGTTGTTCGCGAGAGAGGAGTGTGTGTGTGTTTTGTGCTGTAGGTGTGTGCGTCGGATTTGAGGTTGGTGTATCTGTAGGTTACGGGGTCCCCTAGCGTTTGTGGGATGAGGGTGTATGGCCATGTCCAGTGGCCTATTGTGACTTCAGAACCTGTGGTGTATGTAGTATCGGGTGGGTGACCATCCGCGACTTGGTTTGCGAGGGTGTCTGCGAGGTCGTTGCCGATGGAATGGTTGTGGGCTTTGATTTTGCCGAGGTGTGTACGGATGCCTGTTTCGCAGCGGGTTTTAAGGGTGTGTGTGATAGATGAGAGGGTGTCGCGGTGAATGTTGTGGCGGTAAGCGGAAGGGCAGTTTAAGTAACCTTGTATGAGGCGGAGGGAGCACGCACTGTCTGTGAGGAGGTGGGTGTGGCCAAGTTGGAGGCCAATATCTATGCCAGCTAATTCAGCACGATTTATTGTATGTGAGGGAGGGGTAGAGGTCACCATGATTTTGACTCGGGTGTCCGAGGCGGGGTGGGTAGCTGCTGCTCCGAGGGGGGTCGAGCCGCCTTTTTTCGAGCCGTCCGTGTATACGAAGTCCTGCCAGTTCCAAGCAGGGGTGCCTCTGGTGGGGGGGTACGTTAGATGCACGCGGTCTGGGAGGGGGTATGTGAGGGGGTGAGTTGGGTTTGGGGGGCGGTGGTATATACCTGCTGAGTGGGGTGAGTATGTGACAAAGAGGTGTGGAGGAGGGGGGGTGATGATGGGGTTGGGGAGGTGAGTGTCGTAGATAGATTCGAGAGTGTTGTGAAGTGCGGTCATGGCTGCGGGTGACGGGAGGGTGGTGAGTGCGAGGGGGTTAGCGACGAGGTATATGTCGACCATCCATCGTGTGCCGAATGGGGTAGGGGTGGGGTTGCCAGTGTGTTGGTCGGGGGGTAGGAATGTGTTTGCGTCATTGGGCAGGGTGTAAAGGTGGTGGGTGTATGGGGAGTTGATGTATTTGGAGTGGCGGTATGGTGTGTGTTCCCAACGGGGGAGGATGAGGATGGTTGCGCTGGGTGTGTGAGGGGCTGTGAGGTGTGCGCTGGTGATTGCGTGTTCCATGGCTCGTCTCATGCATTCGTGGTCGTATTCGGGGTTGGCTATGTTGGTGCCTTGCCATGTGTGTGGGGCATTGCTGCCGCTAGATGAGAAGACTATATCTTCAGGGTAGAGGGAGTGGTAGGTGTGGGAGTGGAGGGATTTATTGAGGGGGTCGGAGTAGAGTTCTGTCTGGACGCGGAATGTGTGACGGAGAGCTGTGAGTAGGTCTTCTCTAGTGGCCCATCTATTACGGGTGGTGGTGGCGGGTGTGGGTGAGTGGATTTCTGAGCGGGAACCTAGGCGGGTCAGGAGGTGGTAGACCTCCTCTTCGAACGTATGCTGCGAGAGGTCGGGGCGAAAGAGCTGAAAGAGGTGGCGGACGCGGGGGCCGTTAAGGGTGGTGACCGCGCGGCCGTCGGGAGTGCAGAGTATGGTGGTGTCGAGGAGTGATGGGTGTGCGTGGATAGCGAATTTACCGGTAGGGAGCATGTCGAGGTCGGGGTTGATGGGGTCATGGTTGAATGTGATTAGGGGGTGTGACCACGGAGGGGGTCCGGGTTCTGGCAAAATGGGTGTGGTGGAGGGGACATAGCCTGAGTTAAATGCGGTGAGGGCGGTGGGGCCGGAGGGGGTCTCACTGATGGTGTCGTGGAGTTGTAGGCACGGGGCCCACTGCACTTCGTGGAGGTGGGTGAGGTCGTGGTGTTGGCCGCGAGCACACCAGTCGCACTGCCATGAGGCGGGTCCCTGAGCTGGGCGGCATTGGGAGTGTATGGCAAAGTGCGGGCATGTGCGGCAGGTGGAGGAGGGTTCTATGTGCAGGGGGTCATGACAGATGGAGCAGGCGGTGGGGGAGGGGGAGGGGAGGCATACCGATGTAGGAGTGGAGGAGATGAGGCGGAAGCCGTCGTCGAGTTGTAACTGAATGTCCCATTCCGTGAGGTGTTCCGGGGCCCATTCAACCATGTACTGCGTCTGGCCGTATTCTGTGTCCTTGTGTTTGGAGATGATGCGTGTTACGTCGCAGGGAGGGTAGTGGTGGTCTGAGGGGGTGAGGTATTCAGTGTCTAAGTGTGTGGTGGGTGCGGTGGGGGTGGGGTGAGTGGTGCGGGGGGTGTAGATGCCTGATGAGAGGGTGGGGGGTGAGCGGGGGAGGTGAGGGGAGAGGAGGGGAATCCATGAGGGGTGTATAGTGGTGGGGGGGGATGCTTGGTTGGTAGTGAGGCTTGTGATGGGGAGGCGGTTGTGGATAGTATCGAGGGGTTCAGTGAGGATTGCGGCGAGGAGGCGGATGGGAACTGAGAGTGGGGTGGTGGACCCCGTGAGTGTGGTGATGGATTTGCATGATTTGAGGATGAAGGAGGATGAGGTGGCTCTGAGGAGGACTTGGGGCCACGAGGTGATGTTACTTTTCCAGAGGGGGGTGAGGCGGGGTAGGAGGGAGGCGTGTGTTTTGCGGGGAGAGAAATCGCAGTAGGCTTGTTTATATGTGTGAGGGTCGGTGATGTGTGTGGCTTTGTCTCGGAGTGAGGCGAGGAGGGCGTTGTCTTGAGTGGTGAAGTGGGCGCGGATTGTGGAGGCGATAGGGTTGGTGAGGGAGAGTGGAGGGATGTTGTGGAAGAGGGTGCCCGCATCGCGTTGAGCTCGGACTAAGCATTTGAGTGTGGGTGGGGTGTAACATGTTGACATGATGGATTCCGAGGGCCAGTGGGAGTACGTGGTGGATAGGGTTCGTATGTGTGCGCGGGCCATGTGGCCTCTGTAGCCTGAGTTGTTCAGGATTTTATGTAGGTGGCAAACAGTGAGTTGTGCGGCGTGGGCTTTGAGGGAGGGGAGGCCGTATCCTAGGTCTGAGGTAGGGCGGTGGAGGGCGGTGCGGGGAAGGTTACGTACCGAGGAGACGGCGGAGCGGAGCGCGCGGCAGATTTGTCCTTCGAGAGTGTCGAGTTGGGAGTCGGTGAAGAGGCCAAGCTGGAGGGTGAAATGTTTTCCGATGAGAAGTCCACGGATGACTCTGATTCTGCGGGATTGTGTTAGCGGGGAGGTGGAAAGGGTGGTGATGAGGGATGCAGTGGTGCGTTTGAGTTCTTGCCAGTGTTTGGAGAAGTTGAGGGAGGTGTTCAGTTCTACCCCTAGGACTCGGTATGTGTCCTTGGGGCCAATGGAGGGGATGGGGGCCGGGGTGGAGTTTAGGGAGATGAACTGTGTCTGCAGGCGGGATGCGAGGAGGGTAGTGTTGGCGAGGGTGAGGGCGTTGCCTGTGCGCCAGAGGGCGCCGGTGATGCAGCATTTGCGGATGTTGACGGTCATGCCCGTGTAGGCGCTGAAGAGGGAGAGTTTTCTGAGCTGGATGGTCATGTTGGGGGTCGAGCCCGTGGCAATGCTGAGGTCGTCGGCGAATCCGTGTCCTGGGTATGTGGCTGTGGGTTCTGTGGGGTCGACGTTAGTAGCGGGGGGGCCTGGGCGGTATCCCCGGCTTCCCACCGTGAGCCAGCGAAGAAAGGGTTCAAGGAAGAGGGTGAATAGAAAGGGGGAGAGGGTGTCGCCCTGGAGGGTTCCGCGATTAATGTCTATAGAAGGGGTGGGGCCATGGGGGGTAATATAGTCTGTGGTTGAGACCCCGTAGAGGTGTTCACATGTGTCGACAAAGGTGGGGGGCATACCGAGTTGACGCATATGTTTGAACATGATACGGTGGTCCGCGGCATTGAATGCGCCTTTGAAATCCGCGTACATGACGTAGATGTCTTTGTTGTGGAGTCTCGCGTCCTCCATTGTCATAATGAGGGAGGAGAGGGCGTCGTGGATACTGCGGTGTTGTCGGAAGCCGTCTTGTTGGTCACTGAGAATGCCGTGGGTTTCGGCGTACTTCGAGCCTGCGTCTTTTATTAGTGCTGTCCATAGTTTGAGGAGGTTATTCATGAGGGCGATAGGGCGGTAGTTATCAAGGAGGGAGGGGTCGCCTTTTTTATGTAGCAGGCATGTTGTGCTGTGGCACCAATCTGGAGGGGTGTAGGATTTATGTGCTAGGAGGGAGAGGAGAGAGAAGAGGGCGGAGCGGGTCGTCGGTGGTAGGAATTTGATTATTTCATTGGGGATGCCGTCGGGGCCGGGGGCTTTCCCTGTGCCTAGGGAGTGGAGTGTTTTATCGAAAGTGTCGCGGGTAATCATGTCGGCAAGGGTGAGAGAGGGGTCGCCGCGAGGTTCGATATTTACGGAGTTTGAGGATGTGAATGCGCGTTTTCTTTGGTAACCAAGTAGGGTCAAGGGACGTTTGGGGTGGTCGGGGTTTCTTGTCGGGGAGGAGGGGCCAAATTGTGGCTGCGTGGTTCATGTGATGGGAGAGGAGTGTGGTGAATTGTGAGGCGAGGGTGTCGAGGGTGTCGGGGGAGGCCGAGGTGTGTGAGGTGTTGAGTATTTCTGCGTGTAGGGCGGCCGTTTGGTTGATGAGGTCGGGGGTGCTGGTTTGGTATGATTTAATGTGGTCGGGTGTGAGGGGAAGTCGAAAGTTGAGTTTGCGGGTTGTGTGATGTGTGTGGGGGTGGGTATGGGGAGGGGGGGGATGAGCCATGAGGGAGGAAGGGGCGGGGATGACGAGGTGGATTGCAGAGTGATCAGTAAAGTGGGAGGGGGAGGGGAATATCGAGCAGGAGGATGGGGGGAGGGTGATAGGTGAAGGAGGCGTGGTGAGCCAGTGGTCGAGGCAGCCCCCGCTGCGGGGGAAGGTGGGGATGGGGTCGTGGAGGGGGTGGAGGTGGGATTTGAGTAGGGAGGTGAAGGCGGGTTGTCCTGTACCTGTGTCGGTGGTCGATTGGAAGTCCCCTCCCCAGAGAGTGCGGTGGTGTGGGTGGTCGTCCGTTAAGCGGAGGCCCCAGGCTGCAACCTCCGCGTAGAGGCGGGTCAGTTGTGGGGTGGAGAGCTGGGGCATATAAGCGCCGATAAGGAGGTAAGGGGTGCCTGAGTGGGGAACGATTTTTAGGCCGGCTATATGGGGGATGAGGTGGGGGGGCGGAGTTAGCACGGTGGCAGACTGGAAAGAGGCTCTGCGGACCGCGAAGAGAACGCCTGCGTTGGGTAGGGGCACAGTTGAGTGGCAAGGGCGGGAGCTTTTGAGGTGGTATTGGGGAAGGGCTATGCGCCAGCGCGATTTGTGGGTGTTGTGGTTAGTTTCGGTGAGGATAAGAATGTCCGGACGGTGTGAGGTGGAGAGGTGTTCCACATCCATGATGGAGGTGTGGAGTCCGCGGGTGTTGAGGTTGATGAAGTGTAATGGTTGGGATGTGTGGTGTGGGAGGATGGGGGAGGGGAGGGAGGCGGGGATGCGGGGGGGGTCATCGGGGGGTCGTTCCACGGGTGGGGGTTGGAAGGGAGGGGGGATGAGAGGGGGTGGGGGAAGTGGGTGTGGTTTGATTTGACATGCATGGCATCCGTTGGGCTCGGTAACAACGTTGTGGTCGTATTGCATGTCGGAGGAACAAAGGCCTCATGCATCAAGCTTAGGTTAAAGCGCGAACCGCGCTCCAGTAAATCATGGTTTCCCGCATGTAATGTTTTGCCTAACGAAGAACCAATCGACACGGCCCTTCGTAAAAAATTCAAGGAAACCGGCCTTACCCTAACCGTCGACTATTTGACCATGTTGAGTGGCGCTCTTGTTCGAGTTCCGTTTCCCGATGGCAAACTTCAGCATGTGTACGTGTACTCGGCTTCCGTTCGTGTCCCGTACGTGAATGCTAACCTTCGTACACAAGCCAAGATCGAGCATGCTAGTCAGTCGACCCTTCATCATGATGGCTCTTGCGTCGTTCCGACTACGATTGGCATTGATGGCTTAACTTAACTTTGACGCCGTCTGTTACGGGGCTTTACAAGTAGACTCATCGTATATACGAGTTGTTGAATTTTGGCTTCGTGGCTCAATGGCAGCCTTTTCGAGCATTTGTGTTGTCTCGGCAAATTTACGTTCACCAAGACACGTCGCTACCAAAGAAGCTCTTCTTTCATCCCCGTTTCACGGTTGTCGACTCTATGTGTGTGGGTATTAATCAAGGGTTACGTCGATCAGCTGTGTGATGAGACACATATTAATTTACGTATGGAAGTTCCGGCCCCTACAACCAACTTTGTTGGTTAAGCGCAACACTTGTTGAGACGCAACGTACTGTACTCGATAGACAAGCATGTCCATCTTGTTGATGTGACGGTTACAAGCGCTCGCACGAACACCAATGTTCCTCGTAGAGGAGCTCGTCTCCCACTCTCGGGCAGTCATGCACTGGGAGCTCAGCATGGCAAACTTGATGCGGACCCTCCACACTTTCGCGTTGCTTGGCACGCCAGCCCTTCGGTTCAGTCGGTCCATGACTACTATCCCTTCGCTATGGAGGATGGGTGTCGGTTGGCGCCCATGGCGGCTGAGTTGGTTGTTCTCCTTGCTGTTTTGGTGGCAATTCGTCGCTTCCCTTGCATGGGTGATGCTGACTCTCGTTCTTTGCGCTCTTACATTTCGTTCGTCGAACTACTTATGTTCCTTTTCGGCGTTTTTGGGGGGGAATGTGCGGCGAGAGTTCATGCAAAGTCTTTTTGCTGTTCTTCATGGTACTTTGGATTCCTATCTCCGCGACGCTTTGCAGGAAGGCAGTACTGATGCTGTGGCATGCCTTCCTGTTCCTCGGGCTTGGGTTTTTTCCTCTTTTCTTCTTTTTGCTTGGTGGCCTCCGCTGCTTTTTCTTGTAAGAAATTCTTTTACAAGCGGATCCACAAACCCAAGCCGTACACCCGTACTTAAATTAAAGCATGAGTATTCTTATATTATGTGATTCATTCGGGCGCGGGGCCGCGCGGCATTCATCCAGTACGGACAGTTACTAATATACGGGTACTAATTCTTGCTCATACCGGGTACCATCAGTATAGGTACCTGTACTGCGGGACGATGATACTTTACTTATTTCATCGCGTAGTATATGCTCAACTCAGCTCTTCACCCTGCTGCGCCCCTCCGATACGGGAAGCGAGGGAGCAAGGGAACCCTACGCTACTGATGGTACCTCTCACCACAACGTGTCGCGACCCAGCTCGCATGGCGCTCTTAATATAGGAGCACCTCCGGGTTCTTCCTTCCGGGTTGGCAGCAGCTACGATGCTACCAAGAATACACTCTTCCTGTTACACTGGCTCCAGCGAAGCTGGAGAGGAGGGAAAGTCGCCGCCTCGTACTTGTACTGCCTCGCCCCGCGTCGGTTTACCATCCGACGATGAGGAAAATCAGCAGCGCGTATCTATACTCACGGACTACGACCACGCGGGGCCAAATTGTTCCAGTGGCGACGACCTTCTCATCAACATTTCACGCACTGGGACTGATCATGGTTCGCGGTGTGACGACGTGGGGCTGTTTCGCGAGGCGGAGCTCGCAAAGCGCCGGAGAAACGTGTTAAAACGGTTTTCTTCTATCGGCAGCGGCGACCAAGTCGGAAACCAGATATTCGTGTCGCACTGCTGGCGCAGCGGCGACCCAGCGCGTCAGAAGCGGAAATTCGACCTCTTCTCCTCGCTCACTCAAGCTCGGCGGGTGCGTTCAGCTACCACATGTACTCGCTTGTGTTCGCCACCGGTCACGACCAGAGTCTCTCAAACTTTTCACACAAGGCCAAAGTTCCTTTTTACCGTATTCTGAGAAAAATGCTTAAACCACACCTAAATTACGGTCAATCAAGCAACGCTACTGTGTGTCGTCTGGTGCGTCTTACACCATATGTATCTCGGTAGATAGGTGCGCTGTAAGAGTTAGGTGAGTGGTGGTGGGTTGTGCTTCTTGGCATTTTATTTTGAAAACCATCAGTGCAGCGTGCTGATATACGCTAGCGCAACTGAAATACCACAGGAGGGCGGCCCAGGGCTGATCTTCTGGGCAGACTTTCTGGACCTACACGCGGAGGGGCCTGTGCCGTGGCGGCGAGAGATCGAGATTGCCATTCGACAGTGCTCAAAGGTGCGCGGGTTGTCGCGTCAGTGACAGAATGGAAGACTGTCAACGCATTCACACATCAACGCCGATCGAATCGCCATCACCTTACGAATTGGGATTGACACATCGACTGTCTGCCCTGCTGCAAGATGGTGTGCTTCATCGACCAGGACTATCTACTCTCGTTCAACTGTCTTCAGGTGAGATCCGCTGTGCACTTTATTTGCTCTCGCTGACAGGTTCGTTGACATATCAACTCCGAAATTCCTTTCGCAGCGCCTTGCCTTCTTTCTTGAGCTGCCGATGAAGTGTTTGAATCTACATCGCAAGCAATGGAATGGAGAAACGTTGCCAGGGTTGCCTACGTAGTGGCTCAACCATTGCCACATACTTAGCAATCGGGCTGGTAAAATACTTCGATGGATAAACATTGGCTTTGGAGCGTAGTCTCTCATCTAACCGCTGTCGCCTCATTTCCTTCCCCCTTGCAGGAGCTGGCATACGCTGTGGAGCACAACAAGCCTCTCGTGGTTGTCATGATGGATCAGGGGGCGTGGTGAGTGGTGGTAGACACTGCAGTTCCCATTTCCTGCGGTGTCGTCACTCGAGATCGGACGCGTCGTCTGTTTGTCGACTGTATTGGAAGGCTCTGAATTTCAGATTTTGATCGCTTCTGTTTCGCAGGGATTTGCTGACGATGATGGGTGGACCAGAGACGGCGTGGGGAATGCAGCCCACCAACGGTGCGGCGCTGCGGAACTTTGAGGGTGTGGAGCTCATACCCGGGAAGCCGATGACGCTGGGCGCCCTCACCCGATTGTACACCACGCTGTCCTCCATCAACTTTTGCGCCTGCCGTGAGCTCGACTTTGTCAACCTTGGGCCCGCTGCGGTGTTTCACAACCTCTGCAAGTTTGTGGTGAAGGACTTGGAGTACGCGAACGAGCATTCGTGGCTGCAACACCGGGCGCTGCAGTGGATGATGCAGGACTACCCGCCCAGTCAGCTGCTGAACAGGTCGGATAGTATGAAGTGGGCTGACTGGTGCCACATCGGGCTGAAGTCGGGCATCCTACCTGTGCCCACAAAATTGCAGCTACCCATCACATGGCGCCCGCCCGCGGCGCAGCGGCGGCGGCCCCGGAGGGGGGTGCGCTCGCGGGCCCGTCGGCACTCACCCCCACCTCCTCGTGGTGGGCGATGATAACCCTATAGCCGTGCCATGCATGGCACGGTTGGGGGCTAGGCGGGGTGAAAACCAGCGGCTACAATCCGCGGATCAACGGCTCTCGGGAAGCCTCAGTACGGAGGGCTTTAAAAAAGATTAAATGTACACCAACGTCAAGATCTCCCGCTTGGCTCGTCCGAAATTGAAATTGTTCACAACGAGCCGGCAAACTGGACCGGAGGCCATCTATCGGGCCACTCTACCTAGCCATACAAGACTTATGAGCAAGTTGGGCCCGGGTCTCTTCGACCAGGTACACCTATCGACACACCTAGCTTCACTGTGTGTCGACGTTCCTCGGGAGTTAAAGAACTGTAAGCAATCACAACAATTGCCACAGCCCCCCCGCCTAATAAGCAATAACAACTTAATATTTTGTAATCAAGAAAAACAGATCTAAAAATAAATCCACTTGTCAAGAAACTCAAAACTAAACTGCTGCTCGACCTTCACGATGCACGGCCCGCTCCCACCGAAACGGGGTGCCGACCGGCCTAGGCCGGTCGGCGTGCGGGAGAGACGACGGGCCAACCTAATCTAGCTCCCGCGTGACTTCGGTCTTGCCGAAGATAGGAGGGGAAAGGCTGGCAAAATACCCCTCTTCACGTGGTCGCTCGTCGATCCCGCCGCCGCATCCCGTAAGCCCCGCCCCAAGGTCGTTGCCGCGTCTACCGACGCGACGGTTCCCTTGTCGAGGTCCCCCGTCACCTCGAGGGCAGGTGGGGGGGGGGCGAGACACGATATGTGCATACTGTTGCAAAGCAACACTATGGCTGATTATAAGAAAGCAAGCAGTAGAAACCCAATATATATACTACGGGTATTACTTACCCTGTGTATAATGCAAACTTATGAACCGATCATGATGAATTAAGGGCGACGATGGCACCATGATATATTGATGATGTATACGTGAATTGGGGGATGTGTGATGTGAACTCATGCAACGTCTCTCAATAGCTCTTCACGGTACTTTGGGTTCCTATCTCCGCGACGCTTTGCAGGAGGGCAGTGCCGATGCTGTGGCCTGCCTTCCTGTTCCTCGGGCTTGGGTTTTTTGTTTTTCCTCTTTTCTTCTTTTTGCTTGTTGGTCTCCGCTGCTTTTTCTTGCAAGAATTTTCATTATATATTGATGATGTGGTTCATTCGTACCTAAGAATACTATTGTTGGTCAGATTGATTTAAATCTAGAGGTTTGCATATCCAACTCCCATGTGTACGGGACAGTGACACTAGCGGTTACTGTTACCGTTAATAGCGGCGCGTCGCACCTGCATGGCAACCACCTTGCCTTGGCAGTTAGACGCAACCAACGACCAACGACCTCCCCAACGGTCAGCTCTAGCTAGTCCTCGCCTCATAAGTCGGAACTAGCCACGAGCCTAGCACTCTCTGCTTTCGCGCTCAGCCAATCTAGGCTTCGCGCGAACCCACCCACCCAACCCTGTAATCCTGCGCTAATCGGCCCCCAGGCCCCGCCTGTGGGTGTCTTGTGGCCAAATTGTAAGAAAAATAACATCTTTGGCAAAACATGCCCTAGTGTAAATGCAAGGAAAGGCAGTATCACCAATGAACAAAAAGTAGTCAATATTTTTACAAGAAAAAGCAGTGAAAGCCACCAAGCCAAAAGGACATTCATTCATACCTCCTCGTGCTCATGTCGTTTCTCCTGTAATCAAAATATTTTCTCGGCTCCTGCTCCCCTTCCGCGCGCTGCTGCTGCTGCTGATGATGACGCGGATAAACCATGGCGAGTGGTCCTGTAAGGATTATATGAATTGATTAATATTGATAATTATTTACAAGAAAAATCAGTGGAGGCCACCAAGCAAAAAAGAAGAAAGGAGGGAAAAAAACCTAAGCCCGAGGAACGGGAAGGCATGCCACAGCACCAGCACAGCCCTCCTGAAAAGCGTCGCGGAGATAAGAACCCAGAGTGCCATGAAGAGCAGCAGAAAGACGTTGCATGAATTCACGTCGCACATCCCCCAAAAAACGCCGAAACGGAACATAAGTAGATCGACGAACAAAATGTTGCATACGGACATAACTGTCAGAGCGCAAGGAACGAGAGTCAGCGGCCCCCATGCCAGGGCAGCGATGAACAACCACCAAAATAGCCAAGCGATCAACCAACTCAGCCACCATAGGCGCCAACCGGCCCCCATCCTCCAAAGCGCAGGGGTAGTAGTCATGGGCGGACTAAACCGAAGGCGTGCCAAGCAAAGCGGAAGTGCGGAGGTCCGCATCGAGTTTGCCTTGCTAGCTCCCAATGCACGACCGCCCGGGAGTGAGAGACAAGCACCTATATGAGGAACAATTGTGTTCGTGTGAGCACTTGTGACCGTCACAACCACAACAAGATGACGGTGTGGAACCCCGAAGTCTAACCAAACCACATCCCCAGGACAATCACGTGAAGCTCCCGACCGAATACGGCGGACCTCCAACCGCAAGTCCCGGCCCTTAGTAGCCCCCGCTTCAAGCATGAACTCTTCAAGCACGTGGGCAATACGGTCGTGGAGTTGAATGGTATACCAAGAGCACGGGCACCGGGGGATATGGTCCATGAGCATAGCGGCTGTTGAGCGCTCACCCGACATAAAGATGCTCGATACCGTCGACGAAGATCCATACCCGCGAGATTCTGAAGGGGTCTCATCGCACCGAGGGCATTCATTCATATTCAAATTCTTAAAGAAAAAGCAGCGGAAAAGCCTGTACATTAATTCCATCTCAGAATCAGTACATAAATAACTAGAGCTCGTAGCAAGGATCCTTATTTATGTCATGATGCTTGGTAGTACATTACCGCCAGCAGCAGCGCGCCTGTGGGGCATCAGATGCGCGCCGCTCTGATATTCTGCCAATCCCAACGCACACCCTCATAACCCATCTCGCCCACACACACCTCCCCACCTGCCGGCCGTCGAGCCAACCTCCTCACACTCATTGCCACCCTGCCCAAATTGGCTCCTTTGCCTCTGCGTAACCGGGCGCGAGCCCCAAGCTAGCGCCCGACCCGCCTGCCCTCGCCGATAATAGCACTCGACTCCGATCGACTCCGATCAAGTTTCCAGGCGGCCCCCCGCTGCGTCGCGACTCGGGAGCAGTAGCCAGGTACGGGCAAGCTGCCCAGCACCCCCACTACGATCCGCCCCTTCCCCTTGTAATCGTACGTATCGCCTATTCCAAGC
>JAPMLY010001440.1:0-101518 GCA_026401115.1 Tetraselmis chui
ATGGGGAGTCGCCTGATAACAGCACCGCACCGCACCGCCGTCCCTCAGCGCCACTTCGCCCAACCCGACACCAGACCGTAAATTGATTCCGTACCGCTGACACCAGCGCGCAGGCAGGGAAGGGTTGGCATAAACGGCTGCGTTAACACTTAGCGCCCTTGTATTCGGCTTTTGTGCTCTGCCAAGAACCCGCTTCACGTGTTGTTCGTGTCACGGGCAACAGGTACAGGCGGTACGGTGACAGACGATCGGGCGCTCCCCAAACCCGACCCGACGCCGCCCCGTGATGAAGCTGAGTAGTAACGCACCTGAAAGAAGAGCTGCGAGAGAAGCCTGACCAAGTCCACCTGGAACGTCGATATAGCAGCGGTGGGGGTGACACTCTCGGCACTACTCCTACCGGTTTCGCCCCGTGGTAGTGCTCGCCTGAAGTCGCTTTGCCTCCGCCTCCTCAATGGGCTGCGCGTGTGGTCGCGTCGAGGTCGCTCACATGCGCCGAGTCCCTCCGCCCAGGTACTGGTACTTGTACTCATGACCGATGTACATCTGACAATAAGCAGAAATCGCCCTACTTCAGCACGCGTGCGGGTTCCCCTCCCCTTTTTCCCTGTCCGTAGTGCTCATGTGTTGTTCTTCTTGTAATCCATATGTTATATCAGTTGTGTGTTTGCTGCAGGAATGCGCGTAGTGGACTAACTACACAGCACCGCGACACATTATATCGTATATTGTCGCAGCCTGATGTGCCGGTACTACACCTGTACCTGCAGCAGGTACTTGGTACTGCTTGCAGAGTGGCAGCCCCCGCAAGACATCATCAAGCAGTAGCAGCGATTAATTAATTCCATCACTAATCCTTAATCCTTAATCCTTATTAGTCAGTGCGGTTAGTAAGGAGGCCGACTGCGGGGAGAGTTAGGTTACAAGGCCAACGACTAAGGTACGAGAGTAATACGGGTACGGGTACACAATTGATGTCAACATCAGTACCTGTACATTGATTTGCTTTCATCCGCCCGGCCGCGATGTGACCGAGTAGTATCATCACATCATTCAAGCAGGATCGCCTGATTTAAGCTGAAGTTTAGAAAACGAAGTCGACTTTCGACTTTTGTACAGGGACTGGATCCGGATCCTAAGGAGCCGCGAATCCACGAGACTACTCAGGTTCGGACTTGGTCTCGTGGGTCCGGACCCTAGAATCACAGGTAATCGCGGGGTCCGGACCCTAGAATCACAGGTAATCGCGGGGTCCGAACCCTAGTTCCAGTAGGTAATCGCGGGGTCCGAACCCTAGGTTCAGTAGGTAATCGCAGGGTCCGAACCCTAGAATCACAGGTAATCGCGGGATCCAAACCCTAGGTTCAGTAGGTAATCGTTGGTTCCGGTACCAGTTATTGTAAGTAATCGTTGGCTCCGGTACCAGTTATTGTAAGTAATCGTTGGTTCCGGTACCAGTTATTGTAAGTAATCGTTGGATCCGGTATTCATCGTACTTTAATGGATCCGCGGTAATCGCGAGTACCTCATCCTCGCAAAACGATGTGGAATCGTGATACCCAATCAGTACTCACGATTCCGAGTATCTCACGATTTTGTGGTTGCCCGAAGTGACACGCTGTTTTTTGGGGAGGTATTTGGCAATGCAAATCTGCTGAGGTGTATGTCTAGGATTGGTTCAATAGCCCTGATTGCTGTCATTCCGCAGCCTTGAATCGATTGTAGCCCACCCAAGGGCTATTTAAACGGTGCGTACGCGCTTGAAATCCACCATAACCTGCCCGTCCACATCCAGTCCTATCACAATTAGCCGCCACTTCAAAAACCGAGCTCAACGTAAGGCGTCAAGCCGATTGGTCCACCCTGCTGGAAGACTTTCACAACGAGCAAGAGAAAGTTGAAGAGGTAAGCAAGAGTCCCCCCCCCCTCCGCTTTGCCCTCACCCCCGAGTTAGCTGCGTTGTGATGTTCGGTAGCGCCGCATGGCGCCCCCTCCCCTTCTGTTCTTTGCTTTCCCACGTAAAAGGTTACTTTGTCGTTGAGCATATTGTTGCACTGCGCGGTTCGGTAGCGCCGCATGGCGCCCACTCCCCGCCTCCGCCCGCACATTTATGTCTCTGTTTATGTGCTCTATCAAAGCCATATTAATAGCGTTGCAGTTGAGCTTGTCGACACTATGTTATCGCTGTTCTGTGATGCTTTTCTGTTCTTTGCTTTCCCACATAAAAGGTTACTTTGTCTTTAAGCATATTGTTGCACTGTGCTGTGGCCAGTGGCTCAAGTTGTGAATTTGCTGCAGGGGGACTATGTAACCATATCACTTGTTTACCCTATGTTAGGCACTCTGTTAAAGCAGCTGTCGTCACACAGGCCCGTTTCACTGCAAGATGAGCGGAGGGATGTGGACTTGTACACCATCGAAGCGAAGGACATGGAGCCTCATATGGCGGAGGCAAGGGAGAGTCTGCGGGCCGGAATCATTGAGCGTTTTTTCACGAACATAAGGGAGAACGATTACATCAAGATAGGGATTGCGACATTGCTGGACATTCGGTGAGTACCTTGTAATAGTTGTGTGTGCATGTGTTTAAATTTTGCACATGTGTTTCTATTATATACCTGATAAAAATATTGAATGTTGATAAATAGATGTGATTGTATCTGAGCGTCCTTGTGTGTGTGTGTGTGTGTGTGTGTGTGTGTGTGTTTGCGTGTATATGCTTATGCATATTTGTATTGAGTGCTTGTATGTGTGTGTGTGTGTGTGTGTGTGCGTGCTTGTATGCGCATGTACTTCTGCATGTGTGTTTGTGTGTGTGTCTTATGCATGTGTGTTTATGTTTGTGTGTGTGTTTGTCTTATGCATGTGTGTGTCTTATGGATGTGTTTGTGTTTATCTGCTTGTGTGTGTGTTGGCTTGTATGTGCATCTGCTTCTGAATGTGTGTGTATGTGTGTGTGGTGTTCGTTTGTGTACCTATTTTGTATGCTCTCTACGTGTTCATGTGTGTGTGTGTGTGTGTGTGTGTGTGTGTGTATGCAAATTTACTTGTGCATTTGCTATGTTAACTAAAAATGTGAATTGTGCAGGTTTAAGAATCTGGACTTCAATGGCATTCGTCCCGACTTTGCGCCTACAATTTTGGCGGCTGCAAGAAGGGAATTTGGAGAGCAGTGGCGCACAGAGCCGGAAGAGAGCGAGGCAGAAGGCGGTGCTTATCCAAGCATGAATGTTGCAGAGCTTGGCAAGCAATTGATGTCGTCGAAGAGTAAGTCTTTCACTGCATTCCTTTCCGGGGATTTGAATGGGCGTGTGACGCCCTCTATAGCCAAGCACGTGGAAAAGGATGACTTAGAGCGTTACCTTGAGCTGCCCCAAGAAACGGACAAGGACATTTGTGTGTTGACATGGTGGAAAACACATGCAGCTCTGTACCCCGACTTGGCTTTAATGGCGCGGCAGTACTTATCTATGCATGCTACCTCTGCTGCATGCGAGCGTTTGTTCAACAAAGCGGGGCGAATGCATGACGCGTTCAAGAAGAACACCAAGGAAGATAGCCTAGAGGATGCCTTGTTAGTCTCATGTAATTGTTGAATTATGTATGCGCGAGGAATATGGTTGTCACAAGTCTATATAAACTGTAAGAAATGGTTGTCTTAAACCTGTTTTCATCCATATTTTGTGCATTTAATGTTCATTTGGTGGACTCGCACTGGCCATGCGATATACCATTTGGCATTACTTGTCACATCATATGTGAAAAATGGTACTGCATCGGAACCTGTTTCCCTGTGATGGCAAGTGTCTTTTTTGAGCCGGAGGGCTATAAACTCACATACGTTGCTTGTGGCACTTGCCGGAGGGACCAAAAGCTTTGCTAAATTGTATGGGATAGACTGTAAAGTACTAAATATGTTTGCAGCGGGCAGAAAGTATGGGAAGTGAATTGTACGTATCTACTGTATGGGATCCAAGCATAAGCAGGCGCATAGAACTAGTAGAGATGTAAAAATTCAATTTGCAGTACAAACTTCCCCCAAAATGCGCAATTTGTATCAATTTGCATGAGTACTTCGAGTACTTGTTGGAATCGCGAACCCAACGAATCCAACGGAACCAAAAAATTTAGAAGTACTCATGTACTCGGTTCCGGAATCAAAAACACAGGTACTCGCTGGATCCGAACCCTAGAATCACAGGTAATCGCTGGATCCGGACCCTAAAATCACAGGTAATCGCAGGATCCGGACCCTAGAATCACAGGTAATCGCGGGGTCCGAACCCTAGAATCACAGGTAATCGCGGGGTCCGAACCCTAGGTTCAGTAGGTAATCGCGGGGTCCGAACCCTAGAATCACAGGTAATCGCGGGGTCCGAACCCTAGAATCACAGGTAATCGCGGGATCCGGATCCCTTTTTTAGAGGTACTCACTAGTTCCGGATCCCAAAAAATCAAGTACTCATGGATCCGAACCCAACAAAAAAATGGCGGATCCAGTCCCTGCTTTTGTACGGAACTTTTATCGTTCGCGTAGCGATGTGCTGACGTCGGCATGTTACCTAAACCCAGGTTTAGAAAATGAAATCGAAGTTTCATGGACACAGCCAGTACGAGTACCGGTATCCGTACATGTACCGTACCAGAACCCGTACGAATATATGTAGGAGTATCCAGCGCATCACCACCCGCGCGCGCACCCGGCGCGCGAATTCAAACATGACGAGCATCAGCTCAGCGGTGTTGCTGTTTTTCAAACTCGGCGGAACCCCCCGGAAGCAGTCAAACGTGCTGCCCAGCCGTCACGCACCCCCCTCGGCTTCGCAGCCGCAAACCGCTATCGTGTGCGAGTGCGTGTGCACGATGCGCCTCAACGTTGCCTCGGTGATTGCGCTGGTCGTATTTGCGGCGCTGTGCGATGGCGCCGCTGCAACTCACAACTTCGACCCCACCCACAAACGCAAACTTCTACTTCTCGTTGTTGTAGCTGCCCTGGCTATGACACTGGCAGCGGCAGCCGTTGCGTCGCGCAAGGCGAGGCAGCACGCTGAGAACATTGCAGAGCCGCGTGGCCGGAAGCGTAAGGCCGAGACCGCACAACGCAAATACTGTTGGAAGGAGGACGGTTTTGCTGGCCTCAACGCCATCATAAATAAGCCCCCCAGCGCAGAACTAGGCAAGGTCATGCCATGGAAGCAATTCCTGAATCGCGAGTACACGAGTTACCGCCGCCGACTTTTCCGTGAGACGTTTCGAGTCCCTCCTGAGGTGTTATGGAAGATCCACGACATAGCTGTGGCTAGCGGCAAGTGGAAAGTCGGCAATGAGGAACCAGTGGGGCGGGGAGGCGGATCACGACAACCCACCATTTTGGCATACAAGGTATGCCCGCGCGTGCGTTGATGTGTGATGGCTATATCCTGCGTACTATGGCTGCTCCCTAGGTACATAGATATGCGTAGTGACCTCGTGTCATTGTGCTGCGCAACAGATAATGACGTTCTTGCGCATCCTGGCCATTGGCGGCTATATGGATGAAGGGCGCTTCGCCGGCGGCATCAGTAAAAGCACCATGAAAGTTTTCTTTTACAAATGGGCTGCATGGATGGAGGACACCTACGGCGGGGAGGTGCTCAAGTGGCCTCAGACACCTGAGGAGCTCGCTCACATGGAAGCGCCGTTCCGCGGGCTGGGCTTCCCTGGCTGCATTGGCAGTATGGACGGCATCCATCTGGCCGTGGATGCCCTTCCTATCGTGCACATTGGAGAGAATGTCGGTAAGGAGGGCTATCCTACCGTTGTCTTCAATGTGGTGTCCAGCCACAGCCACCGGGTGTTGTCGGTGGCGGGCCCTTTCCCGGGAGCATTCAATGACAAGACAACAGTCAGGAAAGATGACTTTGTGGACGCAGTGCGCAACCAACGCCTGTTTAATGACTGGAAATTTCAGATGTTTGTTGACGCCGGTGCGTCGGTGTGGATTAAGGGTGCCTGGATCATGTGTGATGCCGGCTATCTGTCATGGAGGGCCACCATATGCGTCTCCGACGGCATCTGCACCGGCGTGAGGGCCATTTGGAACTCACGCGTCGGCTCAATCCGCAAAGACATCGAAGACACATTTGGTATTATCAGACAGCGGTTTAGAATCCTGAAGAAACCGCTATTGTATAGGCCAGCAAGCAAGATAGGGACTGTGTTTAGATGTTGCTGCATTCTGCACAACATGCTATTGGACCATGACGGCCTAGATGGCATTGGCCAGGAAGAGAGCCACTGGATAAAGAGCGATATTAGGAAAGCTGTAGCTGTTGCACGGGCCAGGGGGAGAAATTCCCATTTCACCTAAGACATCGATTACTCCTCCCTTGGCAGAGCCTTCCGGTCAAACGACAACTCAGTTCATGCAGATCAAGTGCAACATGCGTGGTTGAAAGACGCACTTTGCAAACATTACATGTCCCAGGCAGATGCGGGCCAGACACAATGGCTAAGGGCAGCAGCCCAGATTAGGACTGCGGAGTCTCAAGCATCAGACGGGACAGAGTTCAATGGCTAGATGTGATTTAATAAGGGGAATTTATAACATATGATATCATCGCCAGCAGTGCCGTCATCACTGGGTGTGGCGTCAAGGGGGGGGAGGGGGCATTTCCCCCGAAAAGTATGCCTCTAGCTGATCCATGCACGTGGCCTTGCATGCAGCTCTTGCGGGGTCATCCCCACACAGTTCCACCATTTTTGTGAGTTGTTGGAAGCGCACAAGGTCAATAACCGGCACTCCGGATGGTGTAAGTCCTGCAGCCGGTGGGGGTACTTCTGGCTGCAAGACAGAATTCACCTGCGAATTCAACACCTCCAGGATGCTGCCTATCTTTTCTTCAAATGTTACAGCCGCATTGGCCTCATTGGTAGCCACGGCCTTCTCCTGCTTGGCTGCGTCGCGGGCATCCTGCCTGGAGGCCGGGTCTCCATCTTGCGGATCTGGATCAGCTCGCTCTGGGTTCAAAGCAAAGGGGGTTGTCTCCAAATCAATATACTCAGCGTGTGAGCGATCCCTCCCCTTGCCAAACAGCTCGCACACCTGCGTAGGTGTACAATAAACAAAAAATGTAATATGAGAACAAATATGTCAAATGAAATAAAACACGTAAATGTTGAAACAACATCGAAGGAAGGGGGTTGTTGTTGTCACAAGCAAGCCTGCGGACGTCCAACCCTTTGGCATTTTCTCCGGATCTGAGGTGGGATTTGCCTCTTTGTATGCAAAGCGCCGCACAACGTCATGCACAGGACCCCATCCCGAATATCCTGATCTTGGCTGCCAAAGCCCATGCTGGTCCTTGACGAGGACCTTGCGGCATGGACCCCCTTTTGCCGAGATGCTGGTGGCTTGGTAGTAGTATCCAACCACAGCTTTCACGTCGGGCTTCACACCGCCTTTGTATCTGCACAACAAAAAATGAACATAAACATGATTTAGCTAACATGGACAACGTATTTAAAAATGTGAAAATGAGCACTTTATGTGTGTGTGTGTGTGTGTGTGTGTGTGTGTGTGTGTGTGTGTGTGTGTGTGTGTGTGTGTGTGTGTGTGTGTGTGTGTGTGTGTGTGTGCAAAGGGGGGGGGGGTTTGTATGCACTCTTCGCCCGACGCTATGTGGAGAGCTCTGGAGAGCTGAAGTGAGTGTCTTGAAAATGGCGCTGCCAGTGACCGTGCTCGACCAGCCAGGCAACGGCTTGGGGATATTGCACGGCACCCTCTTGGCCAAGGAGCTTATCCGACGCGGAGCTCCCCATCTTCATGGATGCTTTCCATCCAGCCATGAAAGCGGCCACCTCCTCGATCATACTCCAATATGGGTTTGCCGGGTTACCATCGGCGGCTTTGCGCTTAGTGCCGCCGCGGCCCGCTCGCCCCCCCCGCCGAGGCGCTCGTACTCTGCCTCGGAGAGTGGCCCCGCCCCGCCCTGCGCCACCAGTGTGCACGCCCGCAACTTCGACGTCGCCATCAATGTCCCCCTCCGGAGGGTCGGCGTCGCGGCTGCCCTCGTCCTCGACCTCTTCCGCAGAACCATCGTCGAGGTCCTCAGAAGAATCGCCCATGTCCAGCTGGCGCGAATTGGGCTTCGGGCTGCTGGGCGGGCCGCCTAAAAGCCGCAACGCGACAGCAGGATCGGCGTGAGTGGCCGGCTTGTTGACCGAGCCCGCGCCGTATTCGGCCGCGGGAAACAAGCCAAATCCCTCGGTGCGCTCGGTGTTCTGGCCAGAGTCCGTGCCAGCCACGGCCTGGCTAGGTGTGGACGGGATGGCGGCGCGGGGAGGGCCGGACGGAAAGAGGGCGGCCGCCCGCTGCTCGGCTGACATCGAGCTGAGCATTGCCAGAAGCTCTTGCGGCAGAGGATTCTCCGGCACGTTCGCCCGCTCCATTCTAGCAAGCGAGGCCTGTGGACCCCTTCCACATGTGGAGGCGTGGCTTGCAGATGTAGTCGCCTACTGGTGTTCGGGCGGTGCGGGTGGCCATGCTACCGATCGCGCGCACACATGTCGTAATGTACAGCCACGACTTCGTTTTCGACTTTGTTTCGGACTTCGAAACGAAAACAAAGTCGCCCGACTTTGTTTTCATTTTGGGCTTGAAACAAAGTCCGAATCAAAGTCCGTGGTACGTTTTGGGGTTGACTTTGTTTTCTAAACCCCGTGCGAGGGCGAATCGACTTTTAAAATGTACGGGTTATCGGAAATAAAAAGTCGACTTCGTTTTCTAAACCTCAGCTTTAGGACTATTCCAAATGCCGATATACCATTCGGATTACTAGAAGAACAACATGAGCACGGACATGGAAAATGGGAGGGGAAAGAAAAGGAAAATGCCGATACCATTGTTGAACGTGACATGCACGGTTCGATAAGGAAGATACTGTAACTTGCGGTGTGCTGGTTACAGGTACGCTAAACAACCAGCCTTGGGTGGCGGCTGGTGTCGAGACAAGAGAAGTGGGTTGAGCTGTAGCTGTTAGATGTCAATACGCAAGTTCGTGATATCGTGCTCAGACACTCTAGATGATGTCATGTACATAAGGACTTCTATCAGAGCATACATTAGCTCTCTGTAACTAATCTGCATTAGGAATTACTTACAACACTCCCCCTCAAGATAGCTAAGGTGTGTCTTGTAACCAGATGGAAGTGATTGCAGAATTCCCTCTACGAAGTGTGTCGCTGCATGGGTCCGGATGTCCCCAGAATGGCGCTCCTATGTTTCACGAGTGCAAGTCCAGGCAGTGGCTTGGTCAGCATGTCGGCGACCATGTCACCAGTGGGTAGGTACCGTAGTTTGACAGTCCCCAGCTGCACGTGGTCCTTCACGAAGTGATACTTCAGGTCGATGTGCTTGGTCTTCTCGCTCACCAGTGCATTCTACGAATAGGCGATGCAGCTCTGGTTGTCTTCCCAGATGGTGGTCGTCCGGCTGACAGGTTGACTGAAGATCTCCGAAACCATCTGTCGAATGTGGATGGCCTCCTTAGTCGCGTCCGCTGCTGAGTAGTACTCAGCCTCGCATGTTGACTGTGCGACGCAGGACTGTTTCCTAGACTTGTAGCTGACTGCACCTCTGCCCAGTGTAAACACAAATCCCGATCGTGATCGGCGTGTCTCACTGTCATTCCCCCAGTCTGCATCAGCAAAGCCTGTAAGTTGGAGAGTGTTATCCTCACCCCCCCCCAACGCCAAGCTCATGTTTGGGGACCCCTTGAGGTAGCACCCCAGTCTGCATCAGCAAAGCCTGTAAGTTGGAGAGTGTTATCCTCACCCCCCCCCCCAACGCCAAGCTCATGTCTGGGGACCCCTTGAGGTAGCGAAGCACCTTCTTAAGGGCTTGCATGTGGGCCACCGTGGGGTTCGCCTGCGCAGAGCCCAGAATGCTAAGCGCGGTCGAAATGTCCGGTCTAGTGCAAACAGCGGCGTACTGCAGACTGCCGAGCAGGCTCGGGTACACGTCCCGGTCCGCGCCCGTGAGAGGTACAACCGTCTGCTTGGAGATGGCAGCCAAGAAACCGGGGTCCATCGGGAGACACGAGGGTTTGCAGTCCACCATGTCATGTTTTTCATGCAGCTCACGCACGTATTTGCCCTTGTCGAGGCTGATGGTACGCGCTGTTCTGTCCCTGGTGATGTGGATGCCGATGATGTCGGACAGAGCACCCTGATCCTTGATGTCAAAACGGGATCGCACCAGTGTTGTGAAGGCCGGCCGCCAGGTTGTGTCGTTGCACGCCACGGGAATGTCATCCACGTAGAGGGCAATCATGGCGAAGACGCCGTCTGCCTCAAAAATGTAGATGCACGGGTCCGACAGCAGCTGGCGCCAGCCTTGAGAGACGAGCCAGTCGCGAAGCAGCTCATTAAACTCCCTGGGGGACTGCTTCAGGCCGTACATGTACCGGCGCAGGTGACAAACATTGGTGGTCCCGTCATCGAACCCAAGTGGCTGTCGGATGTTGACATCCTCTTTGATGGGTGCGTACAGGAATGCCGTGTCGATGTCGAGACCGCCCAGCTCGAGGTCGCGAGCCGCGGCGATACTGAAGAAGACGCGGAGGCTAGCTAGTCGGATGACGGGTGAGAAGGTCTCTGTGTAATCAATCCCCTCGCGCTGGCTGCAGCCCTTTGCGACGAACCGCGCTTTGTACCGAGAGACAGCTCCAAAAGCGTCTGTTTTAGCCTTGTAAACCCACATGATGTTGACCACGCGGCGTCCAGCGGGCAGGGGAACGAGATCCCATGTCTGGTTGGACGTCAGAGAGTCGAATTCCACATGCATGGCCGTCTGCCACTCCGCCGACTGTGGACTAACCAAAGCATCTTTGTAGGATGTTGGTTCAACACAGACGCTCGCGGACACCAGTGCGACTTCACGCACATGTCCTTCAGAGCACATGTGGTGTGGCTGAGCTACCATCATGGAGAAATCAGGAAGCGGAATGATGTCATCCTTGTGGTCGGACAGGTCGTCATCCCACGAGTCAGTGACATACACACGCGGCACAGTAGATACATGGGCAACGTAGTGCCCGAAGCGAGGAGGCGGGCCGCGAAGGCGAGTGGGTCTGTCGACCTCAACCACAGGCACAGTGTCCTCTGCG
The DNA here is from genome assembly GCA_026401115.1 of Tetraselmis chui. Lineage (NCBI taxonomy): Eukaryota > Viridiplantae > Chlorophyta > Chlorodendrophyceae > Chlorodendrales > Chlorodendraceae > Tetraselmis > Tetraselmis chui. The sequence continues at coordinate 11,148 of JAPMLY010001440.1, forward strand.
GCCACGATAAGATCTGTGAGTGGGTGACTGATAGGGGAAACAGGGACAGTATCTGCGTCCCCACACACATCTATCGACGAGGCGACATGGTGGGATGTCCCAAACCCGGGCACAGTCTCTACAAACTTGACATGAACAGACGTGGTGATGCGCTTGGTCGCAGGGTTGTAGATACGATACCCCGGCGAGTTGTGAGAGTACCCCACCATCACACCTCGGAACGCTTTCATGCCGAGTTTCCGTCTGAGATTATCAGGTACCTTGGCAAATGCCGCACCCGAATACGCGAAATACTGACGCGTCCGGAACTGCGCCTGTAAGGAGGGTGTCAGGGACCCCCCCCGAGGGACCGACGGCCCGACTGTAGGTACGGTTACGGAGGTGGACCACCGTGCTGATCGCGCAGGACCACATGTTGTTAGGCACAGACATTGCGTGAAGCATTGAAGACGCGTAGTCACGCAGAGTGCGCCACGGGCGTTCTGCCTTCCCAAGCATGTGATGTGCATAGGGCGCCGAGAATTGAATGTTGAAGCCCAATCTCGTGCACATGAGCTGTGTGTTCGCTGCCTCGAATACCGAGTCTGAATCAAACTTTAGAAACGGTGCAAACGCATGGAGGTGTGAGTGATACCGGGCATGGGTATGCCGCGCGTCCAGGAGGATGGTCTCCAGTTTCGCGCACGTCTCATCCTTTGATTTCAGAAACCTCACCCACATGAAGTTTGTGTGATGGTCTATGACTAGCAGGCAATACCGCAGACCGTATGGTGAGGGAACACTGACTGGACCCCACAGATCACACGACAGGTGCTGAAGTGGGGCAGCTGGCTTCTGAGATGCTTTGCAATTTTTAGTTGCAGACGCGGCTTTGTTCAGATTGCAAGACTCACAGTAGAGATCTTTTACAGAACTAGGCATAACAGGTACAAACACCGTGTTATGAAAATGCTGAGCCTGGAGGCTTTGCATGTTCAAGTGCCCCATTCTACTATGCCACAAAGCAGCGTCACATTCAGCAGCAAGTGCGACAGGTTTCTGTCTATGACTGTCTACGTTGTGCGAGGACAGCCCCGCACATGCATGCGACCTCGGGAGGAGGTACAACCCGTTCCCCGACGGGATTAGCATCCCCATTCATGTGGTGACAAGCAACATGCCAGAGTCAGTGTCGGTGGGGAAAGAAAACGCGCACCCTGCGTGTGTCTGCATCCAGCTTACACTCAGTAGACGACTGATACGTTGCGCAGATCGAGAGGACAAGTCAGGGGTATAGAGGGCATGAACGAGCCGAAAGACCGTTCGACCGGAAATCAGACAAATGGGAATGCGGACAGTTCCACTGCCATGTACCGTGACACCGACGCCACCGACAGTGCTGCGGCGGGAAGAGGGATGAAATTCCGAAAAATCCGACCGAAATGACGTCAAGTTAACGGAGCAAGCAGAGTCAACTACCCAGTAATCAGAAAGGTCTGCAACCCGAGCTGTGTCGGACGTGAATGCAACATAGGCAAAGGACGTACTCACCTAAGTGTCGTCATATTCGTCCCGCATGTCGTACTCTAGTGAGTCCTCAGCAGCAGCATGTCCCGCAGACGCCTCGTCAGCAGGAAGGTCGTTGAGGTGAGCAGTGGGGGGTGGCTGACCGGCGTACTTTTCGGCAATCTGCTTACGCTTGGCTAGTGTCCAGCGGAGCACATCAGCATCCGGCGCTTTGCCGGTCGACCAGACATGGTTTGGGTCTTCGCACGCCCCACACTTCATCGAGAACTTGGACTTCTTTTTGTCCGCGGTCCATCCCCCAATGCCACGGCCACCCTGCCGTTTACGATCCGCAAGGAAGGCATTGACCGCAGTCCCTGAATCATCATTGTCTGTTTTGTTGGAGACATCTGCGTCCAGATTCTGAGCTTGGTGGATAATGCTCCCCATCACTCTGTCGGCCGACAGAATGAAATCAGTGTCAAAAGCGTTAATCACGCACTGCTTGGCTTGGCCATACTGCCCAACGTTTGAGAGGCCGCGAATCATGACTAGAGCGAGAACGTGGGGGTGAATGGCAGCAGAACCATCCTTCAGGTGCAGACATTCGTTCAGCTCATCGAAGCACTGCTTCACAGCGTGGACGTATGCAGAGACAGATTGACCAGAAGCCTGACGAACCATCATACGGTCCAGGAGCGACAGCGTGCGTGAGATGGACTGCGCGTCCAGTCTCTCGCACAACATTTCCCATGCAGCTGTCCCTATTGAACCATGCAAACACAGTTAGTGTGGAAGATAACGTACGCAAACGTAGTTACAGTCACAGTCCCGCAAACGGAACAGTTAAGGCGACAACTAGCCTACAGGCGTGGTGTCGGGACAACAGAAGTGGGAGAGCTGTAGCCTAGCGACAGCTCTGTACCGAGTCAAACAGTTTATCGGTATGTCCGATCTAGACATGTACTAATCATATCTAGAGTAGCTTACAATAGCTATCTGCAACTAATACGTATGCGGTATTACTTACAACACTCCCCCTGAAGGTAGCTACGGGATGAAGCGTTGCATTGGGTCTTGTCCTCCAAGGATCGCACTTCGGTGTCGTGCTAGTGCAGGTCCTGGGAGGGGTTTGGTGAGCATGTCAGCCACCATCTGGTCAGTGGGGAGGTACCTCAACTTGATGGTCCCTTGTTCCACGTGGTCTTTGAGGAAGTGCCACTTCATGCCGATGTGTTTAGTCTTCTCGCTGACCAAGGCATTCTGGGAGTATGCAATGGCGCTTTGGTTGTCCTCCCAGATGGTGGTGGTTTCGGTGATGGGGGAGTCGAAGATTTCCCCCGGGAGTTGTCGGAGGTGGAGTCCCTCCTTGGTGGCGTCAGCCGCAGAGTAGTACTCGGCTTCACACGTGGATTGAGCCACACAAGTCTGTTGTTTGGACTTGTAACTGATTGGCCCGCGTCCGAGGGTGAAGAGATAGCCGGAGCGAGACTTGCGGGTGCTGCTGTCGTTGGCCCAATCAGCGTCGGCAAAGCCTGTGAGTTGGAGGCTGTGGTCCAGGCCCCCCCCCAACGTCAGGCGCATGTTGATGGTGCCATGGAGGTAGCGGAGGACCTTTTTCAGAGCTTGCAAGTGTGCCTCGGTGGGCGAGGCTTGGGCAGAGCCGAGGATGCTCAACGCCGTGGAGACATCGGGGCGTGTACAAACGGCGGCGTACTGGAGGCTGCCCAGGAGGCTTGGGTAGACGTCCTTGGCCACTCCTGTGAGAGAAGGCGAGTTCAAGTGTGCAAGGCCGGCGAGGAAGCCTGGGTCCATCGGAAGGGACGACGGCTTAGAGTCAGACATGCCGTACTTGGCGAGGATGTCGCGCAGGTACTTGGACTGGTCCAGCGAGATTGTGCGCGTGGAGCGATCGCGGGTAATGTGCATGCCGAGGAGTTGGGAGAGGTCGCCTAGGTCCTTGATCTTGAACCGTGCTCCGAGTTGGGCTTTGAACGATGCGAGCCAGGTGGCATCATTGCAGGCCGCGGGAATGTCATCGACGTACATGGCGATCATGGCGAAGACGTGGCCGGCGCGATAGATGTAGATGCACGGGTCGGAGACGCATTGTTGCCATCCATGGTCGACGAGCCACGCACGAAGTAGCATGTTGAACTCGCGGGGGGACTGCTTAAGGCCGTAGAGGCAACGCTTGAGGTGACAAACCTTGGACGTTCCATCGGTGAAGCCGAGGGGCTGGCGGATGTACACATCCTCCCGGATGGGGGCGTAGAGAAACGCTGTGTCGATGTCAAGCTGGCAGAGTTCAAGGTCGCGGGCGGCTGCAATGGTTAGGAAGAGACGCAGGCTGGCCATGCGGATGACCGGGGAGAAGGTCTCCGTGTAGTCCAGTCCAGCGCGTTGACTGCACCCCTTGGCGACGAACCGCGCTTTGAAGCGGGAGACGTCGCCGGCTGTATCCGACTTGACTTTAAAGATCCACATGCTGTTAACGACCATGCGGCCGGGGGGGAGGTCCACAAGGTCCCACGTGCCGTTGCTGATGAGGGAGGAATACTCATGTTGCATAGCGGCTTGCCATTGGGGGGCTTGGGCGCTGTCCAGCGCAGCTCGGTAGGATTTTGGTTCCACACACTCTCGGGCGGAGAGGAGGGCGATGGCAGTAGGGGACGTGCCGGCAGGTGTGTGTGGGGGACCAGTGACAAGGTCGGGGACGTGAGGGTGCTCAAAGATGTCCTCTTGAGCTTTTCCTTGTTCAGGATCACAACACGCCGTTACGAGTGTGGGTGGGTAGTCGGACAGGTGGGCAACCATATCGCCGTAGCGAATGGGGTGGGAGCGGAGCCGAGCATGGCGAGGGGTTGGCGGGGGGGGTAGGGGTGTGGGTGATGTGAGGTCAATGGGGTGGGATAGGGGTGAGTCTGCGGGGACGTCGTCCGAAGAGTCGGTGATGGCCGAGTCGACGGAGGGTTGTGTGTCGAAGCCTGGGGTGTCTTCCTGAAAGACAACATGTACGGAAGTGGTGATGCGACGCGTTTCCGGATTGTAGACACGATACCCGGGTGCGTCAGGGGGATAGCCCACCATGACGCCGCGAAATGCTTTTTCACTGAGTTTCCGACGTTGTTTGTCGGGGACCTTGGCGAAAACGGCGCAGCCGAAGACGCGGAACTTGGAGGCGTTGGGCACTGACGACGTAAGGAGTGTGAGGGGGACGCCCCCATTAGGTCCGACCGAGCGACTGTACGTGCGGTTGCGAAGGTACACAACAGTGCTGACAGCGCACGACCACATGGAGTTGGGAACGGCCATGTTGTGGAGCATCGCCGATGCATTGTCCCGGATGGTGCGCCAGGGACGTTCGGCCTTGCCGAGCATGTGGTGGGCGTATGGGGCAGAGAACTGTACCCCGACGCCGAGGTGTGCGCACATCCGGCGAGTGACAGCAGCTTCAAACACAGAGTCTGAGTCAAATTTGAGGACCGGTGCGAACGCGCCCGTCTGGGAGTGATGGCGGGCATGCAGGTGTTTGATGTCCAAGAGGATGGTTTCCAATTCCGAACATGCGTCGTCTTTAGACTTAAGGAACCGCACCCACATGTAGTTGGTGTGGTGGTCGATGACGAGCAAGCAGTAACGGAGGCCATGTGGGGAGGGGACATTGACCGGGCCCCAGAGGTCAGCGGACAGGTTGAGGAGGGGGTGGGATGGCTTCGCGCAAGCGGCTGTGTTGCGTGGTGCAGCTGTGGCTTTGTGAAGGAGACAAGAGTCGCACGAAACTTTGGTTACAGCGCTAGTTAACACAGGGCTAGTCGGGACACCGTGAGTATGTTGGGCCTGAAGGCTTTGCATGTTGAGGTGGCCATATCGACGGTGCCACAGGACGGGATCACACTGGGCAGTAAGGGCAACCTGAGGTGAGGGGTCAAGTGCCGGCGGTGCGGATGGGCTGGAAGGGAGGACCGGCTGGTGGGGAAGGAGGTAGAGACCGTTTCCGGACGGTTCTAGCACACCCATGCCTGTGGGTACCAAAAGCAAACCAGTGTCAGAGTTGGAGGGGAATATGAATTCACAACCGCTGTGAGTTTGCATCCAGCTGACACTAAGGAGTCTGCCGATACGCTGTGCTGAACGAGATGATAGGTCAGGGGTGTAGAGTGCATACACAGTGCGGTGAATGAGCTGGCCAGAGGCAAGTCTGACAGAAATTCGCACTGAGCCACTGCCCTTAACGTCAACGCCGACACCGCCCACGCGAGAGGGAGCGGAGGGGGGCGTGAATTTCACGAAGTCATCTCGGAACGCAGTGAGGTTAATCGAGCAGGCGGAATCAACGACCCAAAACTTTGACAGATTACGACCCGGGGCGAGGGAAGAGGAGAATGCCACAGAGCTGAATGGGACACTCACCTCGTCGTCAGCGTAGTCATCAGCGCAGTCCGCGAGGGTGGGTAGGCAGTCGGTGTCATCGGCGGGGGCGTCGTCGGCAGGGACGTCGCTCAGCAGCGCAGCGTGAGCAGAGGGGGTGCCGTCGGCGGCGCCGTACTTCTGGACTGTCAGCCTACGCTTGGCGAGATTCCACTTAAGGATAGCGTCATCCGTGGCAGTGCACGCGGACATGAGATGGTGGAGGCTGCCACAAACGCCACACTTGTTGGGTCGATGGCCGCGAGGGTTACGGTGTGGTGGGCCTCGACCGCTGTGCGAGCCGCGGCCCGCAGCGACGAACGCGGAGATGGGAGGAGGTGATATGGCCGGAGCGGTTGCGTCCGGAGCAGGGTCGTCTTCCATGTTGTGCGCAAGGTGGAGAATGCTGGCCATAACTTCATCAGCCGACATGATGTAGTCCGTGTCAAAGGCGTTGATGACGCATTGCTTCGCCTGACCGTGTGGGCCGCTGCTGGAAATACCGCGCAGCATGAGGAGACCGAGGTGGTGGGGGTGGATGGCAACGGAGCCATCAACCAACTGGCATGTGTCGTTGTACTCGTCAAAGGTCTGGCGCATGTAGTGGACATAGTCACTGAGTGACTGACCAGGGCGCTGTCTGACCGTCAGGTTGTCCAAGAGGGACAAGGAGCGAGCAAAAGACCGACAGTCGAGGCGTTCACAAAGGATGTCCCACGCGGCAGCGGCGCAGTCAGGGCGTGCTGGAGAAACGCATTTCATGGCTTGGTCAGCGCGCTTATTCGCGCTGGCTGCATGGAGAAGCAGCGTGTAGGCGTAGTGTTGCGCTTGTTCGTCGAGCCAGACGCCGGAGTCGCGGATGGCCAGCTGAGGAATGAGGTATGCGGCCTTGATGGAGAGGAAATTAAGGAAGGTCCTCTTCCATTGCTTAAAGTCCGTGGTCGGGCACATGACGGGGACCGACATCTTCATGGACCGGTTGAGGGCGTCCTTGTCGAAGCCGGGGGCTTCGTGTGCCGCCCGGTTGATGACCACCGGGTCAATAGTGGGGCGACGACGGCCCCGGGGGGTGGGGTCGCCATGTTGGAGTGGGGGAGAGTGCCGGCCATGAAAGGGAGGAGGTGGGCCACCGGGAAAGGGAGAGCGGCCGGCCATGGGACGCGGCGGGCCGTACGAGTGCGGGTGGTCACGGTAGGGGGGGATGAGATGAGAGGGCGCCTCCGGGATATGGGGGCCGGGGTGGTGAAGGGCATATCCGGCGTGGGGGAAGGGGGGAGGTGGTGGGAGGTGATCAACCCGGATGGCGTGACGCGAGGGGTCGTAGTGCGCATCGGCACGCGCGGGCTCGCGGGGCGCATCGTGGCGGCGCTGTGCGACTGTGGGGTCGCCAACAGGGGCTGCAGCAGCAAAGAGTGTTTCTGCGTCCGGGGTTACGAAACCAGGCTGGGGATGTTCAAGCAGGTGGAGGGTGTGGCCGTCGTGGCTGTCCCGGACGGGTTCGAGTTGGGCATCGTGGCGGCGCTGAGCTACAGGGGGGTGCGGATTAGCACCCGCAGCAGCAACAGCACCCTCGGCCGACTGCGAGTCGAGACGAGCTGTTATGCTCGCCACTTGCGCAACGAGCAGCGCGAGAGTATCCGGGGGGTGATCGAGGGTGCTCTGGTGAGAGCCTGACTCAGGGGAATCAACAGGTGAAACAGGCGGGTTTTTCTGCGCCATTTCGACAGAGGGCAAAAAAGAAAGAGCTGGATGAAAAACAGGCAGCGGTAAAAACCGCTAGCCGGACTCGTGCCTAACAGCGGTATGCAAAGAGACGGCCTGATGCCCGCCGACCCCTCGGCCTGTAGCCCCGGGGTGTCTCAGAGCACCTTTTCTGTATCCTCCACCCAGTGTGGGGCACAAGTCGAGGCCAAGGCCAGGACAGGTGGAGCGCTGCGCTGGTGGCTGATTCGCTAGGCTAGGATAAAAATAAAAATAAAAATAAAAGGTAAGCTACGGCTGGCGTGCGACCTGTGGATGCGTATTCACCCGACAGTGCACCCCCCCGTTCTCCAGCTTGGACCTGTGTGCACCCTGTCCACACACGACGAGTGCGTCGGTGTGGGTGGCTGGCTATCTCCGTCGGGTGGCTGACTTAAGAGGGGTGGTGGCGGGTTTTAAAATCGCAGTTTATACTGGCGATACCGCCGACTACAGGTTGAAAGTACTAGGAGTCTAAGGAAACTTGCCTTCTGCGGGAGAGCTGTCGATCGCAGCTCGCCGAACCAGGTTGTCGCGCGTGAGTGACGTGAGGCGGGGGCCCATAACCTATAAACACAGTTAGTGTGGAAGATAACGTACACAAACGTAGTTACAGTCACAGTCCCGCAAACGGAACAGTTAAGGCGACAACCAGCCTACATGCGTGGTGTCGGGACAACAGAAGTGGGAGAGCTGTAGCCTAGCGACAGCTCTGTACCGAGTCAAACAGTTTATCGGTATGTCCGATCTAGACATGTACTAATCATATCTAGAGTAGCTTACAGTAGCTATATGCAACTAATACGTATGCGGTATTACTTACAACAGTCCCGCAGTCGTGTCGTCCAGCGGGAACCCCCGCGATCAGCGCAGCCCCCTTAATTGAAAGGAACGACAGAAAGTCGCGCTTCCAAGTTTTGAACTCACCCGCCCTCGGCAGAAGTTGGGCGTCCATGCGAAAAGACCGGGAAAACGAGTCACCGTCGAAATTGGTGGCCCAATCTGCTGTCATTGCAACAAAATCCGGGTCGATCGTGGGCCTGCGACTGGCGCTGCCGTGGGGTGACGGCTCAAATGTCGGAGCAGGCACGGAGTAGCTAGCCGGCCGGTACTGGTTGGCCACATGTGGGGGCGGCGCCGTGTCGATAGGTGCCGGGTGATTGCGCAGCGCGTCCCGACGGAGAAGCTCCGACTGCGTTCGGTCATGGTCGTCCATTCTAGCGTGGAGCAGTTGCAGCTGCTCCATCACCAGTCGAATACTGTCGCCGGCTGAGTCGGCCGACGGAGTGTCGCACGTGCCGGAGTCGGCGACCGAGTCGGCGGCCGATGCGGGAGGTGCCGGCTTTGATTTTGGCGCCATTCCAAGGAAAAAACGAGTACCCAACCGGACAGTGGAAAAATCCACTAGCGGTAACTGTGCCTAACGGCGGTATACAAAGAGACGGCCTGATGCCCACCGACCCCTCGGCCTGTAGCCCCTCGGTGTCTCAATGCACCTTTTCCGTATCCTCCACCCAGTGTGGGGCACAGTGACAGCCAAGGCAATAACAGGCATGTGTATATGTCCGCTGCTCTACGTTACGGCTGATGTTGTCGTGCACCCTGTGTATGGGCATTCACCCTCACAGTGCTCCCCCCTTTCCCACTCCAGCTTGGACCTGTATGCACCCTGTCTACACAAGCGAGTGCGCTTGTGTGGTTGGCTAGGTCGTCGCGGCGTAGAGTAGAGTATAGCCGGGTTAGGCTGGAGTAGAGTTGATGGTAGCGGAACTGTTCCGGAGAACAGAATTAGAAAGGTGGAAATAAGAGTACATGGTAACGTATTATTATGTCGAAAGAAAAAAAAAATGAGTGGCGTTGCCTTCGGGCGAGTTTCCAAGTTGCACGCCGAATGACAATGTTGTCTCGCGTATCCTTCAGTTGGAGGGCTCCATAACCTGTTGAACGTGATATGCACGGTTCGATAAGGAAGATACTGTAACTTGCGGTGTGCTGGTTACAGGTACGCTAAACAACCAGCCTTGGGTGGCGGCTGGTGTCGAGACAAGCGAAGTGGGTTGAGCTGTAGTTGTTAGCTGTCAATACGCAAGTTCGTGATATCGTGCTCAGACACTCTAGATGATGTCATGTACATAAGGACTTCTATCAGAGCATACATTAGCTCTCTGTAACTAATCTGCATTAGGAATTACTTACAACAACCATGCCTATTATCGGAGCATAGGTGAGTGCACATGAGAGCCGGATGGAGCAGGCGCCGAGGCGCTGTGTGTGATGGTTACAAAAAGAGTAAGCAGCAAACCACATGATTGTTGCTTGTATGGCGCTTGCCTACATTAGGTCGCTATTACATTACTTGTACTTGCCACGCAAGGCAACACGCAACTTCCGCGCTACAATGCCCGCTAGCGAAACCCAACCTCCGAAACAATGGACTGCCGACATCTTCCCGACATGCTCTGGACCTCGGAGACCAACTAGTTAAACCCACTTTGGACGCTCCTTCCCGACATCGTCTGAAAGTTACGCAAAGTTGGCGCCGAGGCATATGTCATCGCGCCATATTGGCCCGCCAAGCACTTCTACCATCTACTACTGAGCGAACTATTTGACGAGCAAATCATGTACCGCCCTCTCTAGATTTCTCGGCAAGCGCGGAGCGTACGAGGGCGTAGGACCGCCGGGCTGGAGCGTCACGGCCTTCCATGTACCACACCAGTCTGGCACTTCCAGACACGAGGAACACTTAACACAACCCCGGCCACACGGACGTCCGCGCCCCTCTCCATACACCTCCGGACAACCGCGGACAACAACCACCCCGCGGCACCAGTGAAGTACATACTCATCAAGCCTTCGGCACACGCACTTTGGCACGCCTCGACGCGCAACCACGTCGGAGCACTCGTCGGGGTGGACGACCTAGGCGACCTCGTGCTTGCCATCCTGACCGGCTCCCTTGCCACCAGCACCTGCGACACCTACGGCACCGAAATGCGATGTTTCACTACTTTTTGCGATGAAGAGGGCATCACCCCGCTACATATTGCCGCGGCCGGCATGCTACGCTTTACAACATGGCTCGCCCGAGCAGGGACAATCGCGGTCAGCAGCCTCCAACCCTACTTCTCAACGATCAACAAATCTTTTCGAGACCACCTAAGGAGCAAGTGGCGCGGGGACCACTTCTAACGGACGCACGTCGAGGACTCGCCATGCAACAAAAGCCCATCACCGACCCCGACGTTCGTGTGCTAAGGACCCATCGTACAACATTTGCGACAATTCGCCCAACGACACTATCACGCGTTAACTTGGCAGCCGGACACCCTCGTACACATCCCGACCTTCCGCGCAATTCTCGCAATATGCACTCAGTATATTATTTTTGCCGCGAGGAAACTCGAGTACGTTGCCACATGGACGACATCGCGGTCGACATGACGGGCGGTAACATACCGTTATTCGTACGAAAAACAAGGGAGATCAACGTTGGACCGCGGCCGGCAAGCCGCTACTACAACTCCCGATTGTTCAAGTACCGCTTCCAGCGGACCTCTTGAGGCGTTTACCGTTGGACGCACTTGTTATTGTAACCAACTCGACAATGGACCCGAGCCTACAAGCTTTTGGGCCATCACACGTGACGAGACACCGCACGCGTGGACAGAAGGGACCATCACCGAGTGGATTTGAGAGGCATGCAACGTTATTGGCATTTCACCCCCTTGTAATTTAAATGGGCATCGCATAACCTACGGAAAGGCGCGGCGTCCGCCGTCGCATGCATCGGTGCACCCCTCACCAAGATTCGCTACATGGGAGGTTGGTTGAAAACAAGCGACGTCGTGACTGGCAAGTACATCGACCCTACCATGAGCGCAATACCGGCTGCCTGGCTGTTCTTCGGATGGCAAGTCGCCACACCCCCGGTTCGATAGCCTACGCCGACCTTCGGCCTTTATTATATATTCACATGGCATAATCTGACTCCCAGTCGTTATTAAATTAGAAAAGGGACGAGAAGCGGATGAAATGCACCGTGGCGCCGTACCTTGTATGTCTGCTGGCTGCCACATATTTGTTTCCAACTAATCATAATGTACCTGGCGGTAATTGATTTTATGCATTTTTTTAACATCAATAAAAAATGAAGATTGTCACGATGACGAGGGCCCATGATTCCTGTTTGTCGTGCGTGCGCCAATTTTGTCGGAAGATAATCGTACGGAATAAGCGGCCGCCGTGGATGCGCACGGGGTGATTTTTTGTTCCAAACTAATCCGCCTTAGATGCTAGCGATATATATAATTCGTGTGGATGAGAAGCCTCTCGTCATCGGCAAGACGAGGTAGCGAACGGAGGTACGGGTACTTGTACCCGCCGCGAACTCTTGCCGGGATGAATATAACCCTTTTATTTATATTGTTGCGTGTCGCTGTTCGATGGTCTTTCGTCGCCATACAGGCGGAACGTTTTAGCTGCAGAGGAGGGAGATACGCAGGGTGCACCGCCCGAAAGTGTGCCCGCAAGCTAGGGGCTTCAGCTTGCGCCGCGTGACGTACGTTCCTGCTGCTGTCGTGATCATGAGCTTGGAGTGGCTCTTGAAGCGCCTGCAAGCTTCAAATAGTCTCTCTCTACGCTGCGCCGGCGTTGTCCTACCGGCGACTTTGCTGCTGGGCCTCGACAACCTCAGTTTCGAGCTCCTCAAGGGACAAGGCCCCCCATCCCTCGGTGACCTGGTACAACCCTTGACGTGGATATTGCTTGCCGGCGTTGCACTTTTCGGCCTCGGTCGCTGTACGGGCTCCTACGACGCCGCCCGGTCGCGCGTGCAGCAAGTAGGGCAGCAGCAAACGGAGCCCATCACCATTTGCGCCAACTTCTGTTTTGAGCGGCCTGAGCTGCAGGAGGAGTACGAGAGGTGGCGGATGCAGGGGGTGCTCTGCCGGTGTTTAGACTGGTCAGCCGTCGGGCTCAACTTTTTCGTTCAGCTTAAAACAAGCATCACGCCGGAGTGTGGGCCACGCCACCAACTTTGGTTATTTGTGCCGACAGTACTCCACCTAGGTAGAATACTTGGCAACCGGCGCAGGATAATACCCTCCGCCGCCTACTCATCTCTGAGCCTGGCCTTCTGCGCATACATCTGGAATTCGCAGGTAGTTTTTATTCTCTACGGCGATAAGTGCGTGGCAAGCTTCGCGAATGAAGTCTTCGCCTCCTCTGTCGCCTCCGGAACCGTCTTTACGAGCCTCTCCTATTTCGTTATATCGCTCGTCGCACCTGTGGCTCAGGCGTACGTCCCACTCAAAGTCACTGTGAACGTCCTCGGCTGCACCGCCCTCTCCTACACGCGCCTTATGCTGGGCGAAGACGGCGTCGACTACGGAGCAGATACGGGGTGGACGTACTTGTTGCTGCTGGGTTTTGCCGCCTCGATTGCTGCCATGGTGGAGTTCGTACTCAGAGTGGAGCTTAACGAGTCGGACATGACGCACTTTTTGAAGACCAGACAAGGGGGGAGGAGACGATAGTCGCTTGCGGTTCAGCGGTTGTTGGTTGGATGCGTCTCGACGGGAAAAAGTGGTGGTATTATCTGGATTTGGATGTTCCTATAGCGATTATGGGCGATTGCAGTAGATAGATTGTCCTATCGCTTGATTTTTGTAGCGGTATTATTTATAGAAACAATTATGATATTAAAGGAACACATGAAGACATATTTGGGCTTTAAATGCACGACGTCATTTTGATTGACGGGTTCGTGAGCAGCAGTGTCGTAGACTTTTCCTTGTCCACGTTTCTACACTCCTCCACCAAATTCCGGACATGCAATATGCTAAGCATATAAGCTAGTCAAGAACACGCTCCCCTCTCACCACGTCAAGCACGACGATACCCGAGTACCACCCAATTGTAGGAGAGCCGAGAAGCAAGCAGTAAGCCGCCATCCGGGGTGGTTAGACCTCAGCTTAAAGCGATTGTTGTCGGTGGAGTTTGTCGGATTAAGCCCATAAATTCCAGGGAAATTGTCAGAACTACACACGTCATTCTGAGCGCCACGCTTGGGCATTGCTCAAGCGCTCATACCAATATGCATATTACATAGTGTTCCACATAACCGTATGTTTGGGGACTTGTTGGAGGGGGTTTGGAGGCGTGGGTGCCGTGTTCAATGCGCAAGGTTTGGTTTGCGGGTGTGTGAATAGAGCACGGAAGTTCACGCCGCTGGCACGCGTGATTTTTTTGAAAACAAGCGAGCAAAAACGCACATGACGCAGGTTTGGATAAACAATGCACGCTGTAAACATGCGAGGGCGATTGGCTTAAGGGATGGGCGAGGTCCAACTCGGCCGTTAGGAACGCATCTCGTTGGCGGTGGTGTTTGGAATGCTTGGGTATGTGCTTGTGCCAACCACACCCGCCCCACGCGTGACACGCGTCAAGAATTAGGTTCGGAGGTCAATAGGAATGAAGAATTGGTAAACATATATCGACAAACCCCGCACAAATCGTCTCAGGAGGTGAGCCGACTTCGATGGGTGTTGCTTGGCACTGCGGCTCCGCTTTACCGGAATAATTCGTAAATTACAGTAATTCATAACAAATCGATTTGTGGGTGTTTGAACTCCGGCGTAGATGCGTTCGACGCGCATTGACAAGACGCGTCCAACGGTGTTATACTTGTGAGACACATTTAGACCATATATGAGATTGTTATGATTGCTTGAACATTGTGGCCGAAGGCGGCTTACCCTTGGGTTGTGCGCATACCGGTGGGAAGTCTACATACGCGATTTCGTGCGTTTCCCCCACAACGGCCTGCCCAACACGTCCTCCCTCCGTCGCCTATGCATTATATTTGCGCGACCGTCGCATCAGCGTTCATATCGCGGCGTTGTGCGCACATTACTCTTTTCGTCTTACCAGCACGGCGACTGTTCGAAAGGGTGTGCCGCACGGGTGCGGGCGCGATAACCCCAAGTACACAAGCCCGGTAGTGCTCGAATTCGGCCCCCGTTGTTGTCAGCACGTTCCATCTTGGGCGCCAAAGCATTGCCTAGGATTTCAGGATATTTGTCAATAAAATCGACGCATGGTTCCATTTTCTACTTGCGAAGGTGCGAAATGTTGTCCAGAATTTGTGAAGGAGGGTATATCGATTGCGATTATTGTACACTCCACAATAGTTCGGATGATATTTCGCACCTTCGGAACTAAGAAATGTAACCACGCATCAATTATATTGACAAATCTCCTGAAATCCTAGGTAATGCTTTCACGATGGATTGCGCCAACAAAAACGGGGCGGGGCGAATTCGAGCACTACCGGGGTTGTGTACATTGAGTTATCGCGCCCGCATCCGTGCGGCACGCTCTCTTTCAGAATGCCGCCGTGCCGGTTAGACGAAAAGAGTAACGGGCGCACAACGCCGCAATATGAATGCGTGTGCGACAGTCGCGCAAATATTACGAATAGGCGATGGATGGATGGATGGGGGGGGGGGGGAGGAGGGGGGGGCGGCATGAAATCGCGTATGTAGACTTACCACCGATATACGCACAAGCCAAGGGCATGCTGCATACGCAACAATGCTCAAACGATCACAACTTAATCAAGAAGGTCCAAACTTTTTGAAAGATGTACCGTTGAACGAGCATTTTCAATGCGCGTGGAACGCATCTACTCCAAAGTTCAAAATCCCCAAAATCGATCCCGGTGAATTATTCTAATTTCTTCACTATTCCGGCGAAGCGAAGCAACATTGTCAAGCAACACCCGTCGAATTTGGCTCACCCCAAGATGTGATTTGCGCAGGGTTTGTTGATATATGTTTACCAATTCTTCATTCCTATTGATTTACACGCCCAATTCCCGACGTGTGCCATGCGTTAGGTATGCATGTGTGGCTGGCACAAGCAAATACCCAAGCATTCCAAACGCCAACGTCAACGTGATGGGTCCCAAACGGCCAAGTTATACCTCCCCCTTCATCAAAGCCAATCGCTCTCGCCTATTTACATCTTGCAGTGTGTATCCAAACATGCCTCACGTGGGCTTTCACTAGCTTGGTTTTCAAATACATCACCCGTGCCAGCGGCGTAAAATTACATGCTCCATTCTTACACCCGCAAACCAAACCTCGTGCATCGAACACGGCATCCACGCCTCCAAACCCCCTCCAACAAGTCCCCAAACATACGGTTATGTGGAATACTTTGTAATATGCATATTGGTATGAGCGCTTGAGCAGTGCCCAGCCGTGGCGCTCGGAACGACGTGTGTAGTTCAAACAATTCCCTTGGAATTTAGTAGGGGCTTAATTCGACAAAATTAACCGACAACACTCGCTTTGACCTCGAGTCTAACCATGCCGAATGACGATTAGCTGCATGCTTACCGGTTCTCCTATCCTTGGGTGATACATGGGTGTCGTCGTGCTTGACGTAATGAGAGGGGAGCGTGTTTTCGACTAGCTTATGTTAAACATAATGCATGTGTGGACTTTTGTGGAGTAGTCTAATTACGTTTAGCTAAAGCAGCCAACATCATACCATCATAATGCATGTTTTCGTGGTAAATTGCGGAACTATTGTACCGATTGCTACTAAGAAGATTTGTTTGTTTGTGCATTTGTATAGATGCAAACAAAATAGAAT
Organism: Tetraselmis chui; assembly: GCA_026401115.1. Lineage (NCBI taxonomy): Eukaryota > Viridiplantae > Chlorophyta > Chlorodendrophyceae > Chlorodendrales > Chlorodendraceae > Tetraselmis > Tetraselmis chui. The sequence goes on from JAPMLY010001440.1 coordinate 27,447, forward strand.
GCCATGGACCATCGCAGACTCAAACGGATGGGGCAAGAGTGGCATTCTACCATTGTTTATCTATTCGCACACATTCATAATTTCATAAGCGATCAAAATATTCGCGGCTTATTCTGCATTTGAGCGCTCATCTCGTATCGTGTACTATGCAAGGGCGTTGCATAAAATCGTCACTTGGTAACATTTTTATGTGGCTTACGTCTATGTCTTGGCGGACATGATCCCCATGCCTCTTCTCTATCCGCATGATCAACATCTGCCGGGAAAGCCATGCACGGAGGGCTTTTAAGAATAATTCATGTGCACCATCAGCGCCAAGATCTTCCGCTCGGGCCGCCCGATAAGTTTTTCCGCGACTGGATACTCGCAGATACTCCCCCGATAAGGAGGCGGGGGGGGGGGGGGGTTATTCTGAATTGTTTTTGGCGAGAAGGGTAAGGACGGATCGGCGTAGTGGCGCGGGTCTTGGAGCGGGAAGTAGAGAAGCGGGATGGCCATTAAGGCGGGCGGGCAACCGGGAAGCAGCGCAAGGGAAGAGCACTCGCTCGACGTAGAGCAACGCTCCCAAGGTCGAGCATAACCACCCAATGGGAGTGGAGCCCGACATCAACAGCAAGACGGACAGCCGCGGTGAGAGGAGCGGCACGGTCTAGCGGCGTTGATATTAGATCGGCCGCCGCCGAAAAACCCATGTACATAGGGTTTCGGTTCAAACGTCCGTACCCATCACCTTAGCGGTCGGATCCACGATATGACTTTTCCATCCAACCTCTCCTCGGTACCCACCATCGATAGGAGTGCCTCATGCGATGTGCTAAGGTTATCGCGAAAGCACATCGCCCGTAAACCACAAGGGAAGGGTACGGGCGGTATTGCATGGACCAACCGGTGCCGGAAACATTTGACAACCGACCGGAACATGACAAACGCGACGGGAGGAGTAACAATCGGCGACCATTGGTGGCTATGATTTTTTTCCCCTGCCCCGAAGTGCGGGAGAAGCGTATCCTAGGAGGGGAGTTGCGACGGGAAGAGCGGCTATCATTCGGACGAGGGTGTGCGTGGATCGAGTCTGGGCTTTCGACGACCTGAGGGAGGGGGCTTTTCGCTAGTCTTCACCCCCAAGTTTCGGCACGACCGGAGTCGCACAAGAGCCTAGGTTAGGCAGGCCCGGCTTGGCCAACACATGCTGACGAGTTAGGGTTATCACCGCCCTCGAGCGGCGGGAGCGGGCCGTGCATCGCGAAGATAGAGACATAATATTTTTCATATGTATTTCCATCGCTGCGATGTACCATGTCAATCCCTACATGATTCATATTATGTTGTTACTACCGACGGAGAGGGATGGACAAAGAGACCCCCGGCGTAAAACCCTAGCCCTAAGTCCTAGATGATAGCATTATTGGGTACGCCCTAAGACAACAATTGATTTATCGGTATGAAAATGAAAATGATTTACAACAATACCAGCAAACTAGACCCGTTGTTGTTTAATGGTCATCAATTGCTAAGCAATTCAGGACACTTCAGAGCAAAATTTGGGCCGGGTACTCTTCGACAAGGTACATTTATCGACACACCTATCTGCAGTGTGTGCCGACGTTCCTCCGGGTTTGAAAACGATAAACAACCGCAGTAATTGCCACAATCCCCCCGCCTAAGTTGTAACAACATAAACAATTATGTAATGTATAAAAGCATATCTACAAAAATAGACCCACTTGTCAAGTAATGAAAATAATAATGCTGCTCGACTTTCACAATACACGGCCCGCTCCCACCGAACCGGGGTGCCGACCGGCCTAGGCCGATCGGCGTTTGAGAGGGGCGATGGGTCAGCCTAGTCTAGCTCCCGCGTGACTGCGGTCTTGCCGGAGAAAGGGGGGAAAGGCTCGCAAAAAAACCTTCCTCACGCAATCGCTCGTCGATCCCACCGCTGATTCCGTAAGCCCCGCCCCAAGGTCATAGCCGCTCCTCCCGTCGTGACTTTCCACCTAGTCGAGGTTCCCCATCACCTCGAGGGCATGTGGGAAGGATTGAGACAGACAGATAGAGAAATCTAGCACTCTTGCCGCCGCGCTAAAAAGTTTTCACGGCCATTTCCCCTGCTTTTTCTGTGCGGTACCCGGGTACCTATCTGGAAAACTAGCAAGCGGCCGTACCCTCCCCCCACCCATCGCGCGTCCGTCGAGCACCCTTGTTTCTAGTGCGAGCCTCAACGTTGACCCGGGTTTGCACTCTCTAATCTTAGGTGTGCATGACGATAGTGGGTAGCGGTGGGGTAGGGTATGGTCACCATTGCCGGATCCCAAAAGGCCGCGGGGGTGCGAAAATTGTTCAAACCCTCCGCACACAGCTTTCCGGGGGCGATTTATACTGAGGAATAAAATCTTTTAAGGACGGCGACTCGATTCTCGTGTTCGACCAACACCTCCCGTAGGCAGTACCTATGACAATCGACAAGAGTGCTTCACGCGGTGTGCTTATAGGGTTTGCGCGACGGCACACAACTCGAAGTGGTGCCCCCCCCCCCCCCCCCCCCCCCCCCCCGCCTTTAACTCTAAACCACTGGGGGAGTGTAGGGGTGGAATTAGCGGGCTGAAATACGTGTTGGAATAATACGGCGAAGGACAAGGACGTAAGAAATCTTGCGTGGCGGTAAGAGCGTCAACTTGAAACAATATCCAGCTACGGCCTTCCTTTCTATCCCAACCCCTGAAGTGGAAGGGAAGCCTATGCTAGGAGGACATCTGCGGCAGGAGTAGCAACACTTATCTCAGATGACGGTGGGCGGGAATCGAGTCGGGACCGTCGACGACCTGAGCGAGGGGCTTTTTCGTCGGTTTCCCCTCACTCCCCCCAGCTCCGGCATGATCGGAGTCGCACAAGAGAAGGGCCCCCAACTTAGATGGTGAGTGGCCTCGAGCGGCTGGGTGGAGGAGGCCGCGCATCGCGGAGAATACCGATGTATTTATTTTCCATACTTGTATATGCTTGATAGTGTGATGATTCTGCCAATGGAGGGGCTGGAATTGACAGATCACGGCGCAAACCCGAAACCTAATAGACCTAGATGGCTGAACGGAAACTCCTATACACATTATCCATTAAATCTGTTTTGTTGTAGATCATTTTCATTCCATTTTTGATACCCTCAGATACACCTGCGATGAGGAGGCGAGGGCGGGGGCGAGTTTGTGGAATACGAAACAACGAGGTGGGAACATTGTTAGAGTTGGGAACGGATAGTTAAACAAAGGTCGTGCCGGCCCCACAAGGGGGCCGGCTGTGGTGACTAGAGAAGTGGGAGGAGAGAGATGGCGGCCGGCGAAGACACCGGCAGGGCCGGCCGACCGCCACTAATAGGGAATAAAGTACCGCTAATAGCATATCACTAAGTACTAGAATGACAAATAGCTACCTTGTACATAAGTACTATGCAACGGGATGCTAGTGCTAACACCCCCCCTCAAGGTAGCCGAGGTCTTGACGTCGTCCTAGCTTGCGTTGAGGAAGGTGTCATCTTGGTAGAAGGTGGAGTGCTTGTAGCGTGTGTCTCCGGCCGGGTAGGTGTAGCGACATGCGCTCACAAGAACGTGCCGCTACCGGCGAGTTGCCGATATGAAGCAGTTCCGAATGTACTGCGTAATGTACTATTCTGACATGTAGCGGGAAAAACCGTCCACGGGGGAATTAGCCGACGCATGAGAGCGACCGGCGAGGAAGAAGCACAGCCAACAAGGCCGTTAGGAGCGTGTAGGCACGCAAAAAACATAGACGGGCGCTCGTGTTGACTCCCCCTTTTCGCCGTGGGAAAATTAAGCTCCTCGCTAAGTAAGGTGAGCGTTGCGGCATTTGCCTCGGGAAAAAACAATAACAATACTAATTAAAGTACTGAAAGGCTAGGTGAGACTGAAAGTTGGGTGGGGCGAACGTGGCGCCGGGCGCTTTACACACGCTCTTCTCCTTTTTACGTGGGAGATTGGTAGGACAGTCGCGGACAACCAGATCGAAGGCGAAGCGTGGGGTCGGTGGGACGATGAATTACTAGCGTGGCGCCGAGCGCTTTACACAGGCTCTACTCTTTTTTACGGGGGAGTAGGTAGGACTAGCGTGGCGCCGAGCGCTTTACACACGCTCTTCTCTAGTGTAACTTGGTGGAGGGCCCATAACCTGTTAGAGTTGGGAACGGATAGTTAAACAAAGGTCGTGCCGGCCCCACAAGGGGGCCGGCTGTGGTGACTAGAGAAGTGGGAGGAGAGAGATGGCGGCCGGCGAAGACACCGGCAGGGCCGGCCGACCGCCACTAATAGGGAATAGAGTACCGCTAATAGCATATCACTAAGTACTAGAATGACAAATAGCTACCTTGTACATAAGTACTATGCAACGGGATGCTAGTGCTAACAAACATGCGTATATCTAGACGGCAAACATGTGTTAGCGGTGGCGGAAGACTAGCAAACTGCCAGAAAGCAACGCCAAGGAAGGACGCTCGCTTGCGTCGACAACGCATATGCAATCAAGTCAACCCGGGAGTGTTGAACGTCACTAACAACGCGAAAGGACCACAGCTAGTGGCTGAACGGCAGTGTATGGCGGCGGCAATCCCCATGATATGCCGACGTCGGGAAATCTATTTACGGAGGATTTCTGGAAAAAATGTTCGTATATTGACCACCCACGGAGACACGAATCTTTGAGGGTATTGGACACAAACACCGAAGAACATGGGTGAAGAGGTCAGGAAAATATTGTTGGCGCGCCAATCTGATTTTACTCTTTATGTATGATCATCGCCCCCCCTCCCCCTCCCCCCACGCAGGCATGTCTCTAAGGTCATTAGGTGCCAAGGGACGGACACACGGCCGGAGGAGCTCCGCAGGCGATGGAGCAGCTCGGACATGGGCACATCGGACGATGTGGCGCGGTGACGCGGTGAGAGAACCGTCGATGGCTTACTGACGGGGGGTTGTTGCTCGCCCTCTTTCCGTATTTCTCCGGCGAGAATGAAGTCACGCATAAGCTATGTAAGGCGTGCATGCCTCCCTCCTCGAGAGCTAGCGGAATGGTTGTGGTGGCTAGCTTAACCCCCGTGCGTAGCGGTGGGATATTAACGTGCCGCGCATCATGCATACAAGTCTAGTGATTGTATCAATTTACACTATAAACAACTTAAATACGTTGTAAAGTAGCGATACTCACGTCTAGCTTTCATGTTTACATTATTGTTGTTATTGATTAATCGAAATTTGCATTGAAGTACTATCTTACAATATTATAAATTGGCGAGTTGGAGCAAATAGAATAGGGAGACAAACTAACATGATACCCTGACACCGCTACCCCGGGACGTTTTAAATGAGGGCCGCTACAAAGATAATAACAATCGTACAATGTGCAATGTTATTTATTAAAGTAAATTTCAGCTTCAATTTGGTTGCCCCGCAATCAGCCCAACTCGACTGCCGCCCTGCCTCGGCTAACTTGCACCCATGTTCGGTGATACCATATCATGCAATGGTTTTGTGTTGCAGAAAAATAGCAATATGTTTTTAGCTAGTCGCTTATAAACATTTTCGAAATTTTACTCATGTACCTCCACTTTGAGGGATTGGTGGACATGGCGACATCTTACCTAAGCCCGTGTTCGAAGCATGCCTACGTATAAAGTATATTCTGGAGATCCTTAAGACAAAGTCTGTACCTTAGTCTAACTGATATTTGTTGCAACATATCCCAATGATTCTGATTCCATTAGAATATACTTTGGAATATGATTTGACATGCATCTTGTTACTGTTGATGACTTTGCTTCACGGCACAAAAGCATATTAATAAGTAGGAAATTCTATTTCCGAAATCGAGAAGCAATCATCGACTCGCAAGAGTATGGAACCCTCATGGCATGAAGAAGATCTTCGGCTCGGCTCGTCCGATATTTCTTTTCAAGGCTAGATACTCTTTGCATATTCTCATGTCTACGGGTGGGACATGTATATGAGGGGTCGTTTGGCGGCGACGAGGGTACGGACGCATCTAAGTTGGGAGCGGGCGTTGGAGCTGGCGGCAAACATATGGGAAGCAACGCTTGGGCATGGCGCTCGTTAACTGCCGACAAACCTTGTGGGACTCGAGTCTCCCATGGGGGCGATGCGAGAGACAACGCATGCCGGTGGAGGGTCGCAGCCGGAGGAGCGACACGGTTTTGCGGCGGAGGTCCACAAGAGCAACCGCCGCCAGAAATAATATTTCCGGTACGGAGGGTTTTCGAAAGAATATTTCCGTACTCACCAGCTTTTGGGGAGCGGCGACTCGATCCATGTGTTCGACCAACCCCTCTCCTAATCGGTACCTAGTTATGGATAGGCTGCCAGAGGCAGTGTGCCTCGGGTTATCGTAATGGCACACTACTCGTATAGGCGGTCCCCTAACAACGTAAACCACCGGGGAAGGGTACGGCCAGCCACAACGTGATGAGACAAGTGTTGGAAAACAGACGGCGAAGGACAAGGAACATGAGAAAAACTCGGTCACGGATGCAGGAGCGCCAACCGGACACCGTCTGAGGCGTAGGAATTTACTCTTCCCATCCCCCGAAGAAGGAAGAAAGACTAGGCTAGCCGGCTAGTTGCGATTGGAGGAGGAACGATTATCTCGGATGGGGGTGTGCGTGGATCGAGAAGGGACCGTCGGTGACCTAAGCGAGGGGACTTTTCATGTGCTCCCCCCCCCCCCCAACCTTGGCACGACTGGAGTCACACAAAAGTAAAGGTGAGTTTGGCGAGACTCGACAAGCACAAGCTGACCATCTTGGTTGATCAACGCCACCGCCGCGGCTGGATCATGCCACGTGTCGTGGACAATAGCGACATCTTATATTTCAGACTTGTATGCAAATCACAATACTTGTTTACGTTAATGGTTCACACGGTATCGCTACTGCCATTGGAGAGGTTGGGAATAGTGGTTAACGGTCTAGCCCCATCTTTTGAGTCATAATTTGACATATAGCAAGGAGGGCCTAAAGACAGTAACCGGTTTCAACCGGCATTATTGTAAACAACTTCATTTCATTTCATATTACTAATATAATAATGGGGGTTTTCACAAGAAAGAGAAGTGGAAACCACCAAGCAACAAGGAAAAAAGAGGGAAAAATCCCACTAGCCTAAGCCCGAGGAACACAAAGGCATGCCACAACATCAACACTGCCCTCATGCAAAGCGTCGCGAAGATAAGAACCCAAAGCACTATGCAGAGCAGGAGAAAGACGATGCACGAGTTCTCGCTGCACAACCCCCAAATGCCGTCAGAAAGGGAACAAAAGTAGATCGACGAACGAAATGTTGCATGCGGACATAACTATGAGAACGTAATGAACGAGAGTCCACTGCACCCATGCAAGGGAATCGACGAACGGCCACCGGAATTGCCAAGCGACCGACAAACTCAACCGCCTTAAGCGCCGACCGGCCCCCATCCTCAAGAGCGAAGGGACATTATGTAATCATGGGCCGATTGAACCGAAGGCGTGCCAAGAAAGGCGGAAGTGCGGAGATCCGCATCGAGTTTGCCCTTCTAAGCTCCCGATGCAAGACTGCCCGGGAGTGGGGGGGGGGGGCGCCTATCTCATAGACATTGGCGTTCGTGCGAGCGCTTGTGACCGTCACATCGGCAACAAGATGACGGTGTTGGGCTTTGAAGTCTAACCACACCACATCCCCGTGCCGATCTCGAGAAGCTCTTGACTGAATACGGCGGACCTCCAACCGCAAGACCTACCCCTTAGTAGCCCTCGCTTCAAGTATGAACTCTTCAAGCACGGGGACAACCCGATCGAGGAGCTGAGCTCTATATTATTAATCATTGAGCGACCTATCCATTATCTAATACAAAAACAAATCCTCATTGTACATCCTACTACATTAGTTTTCTAAAATCTGTGTGTGCGTGTGTGTGTGTGTGTGTGTGTGTGTGTGTGTGTTTGTGTGTGTGTGTGCGTGTGCGTGTGTGTGTGTGTGTGTGTGTGCGTGTGTGTGTGTGTGTGTGTGTGTGTGTGTGTGTGTGTGTGTGTGTGTGTGTGTGTGTGTGTGTGTGTGTGTGTGTGTGTGTGTGTGTGTGTGTGTGTGTGTGTGTTTGTGTGTGTGTGTGTGTGTGAAAAACAAATACCACGCGACTATGGGCCTCCAGCATGCATGGATTGTCGTAATGATTATAAAAATATACATTGAGATACATAGGGCATGTGTGTAAATGATTACAAAAATACAAAGAACGATGGGCACAAGGAAATACGAGCCACTCGTCATAATGTAAACTATTATGAAATTTGCGGACGATACGGATACAACAGCTTGGAAATACGAAATTTGATGGACGACAGCCGTTGGTTACTGTGTCGGAGCGCATCATCTGCGGCCATTATTATTCTGCTTCGCTTACATAATCGCCTGACCGGCCTCGCGGCTGTCAGGTCCTTAAGTACGTCGTCACAATCCCGCAGTCCGCCAGACGACCCACTGCACATTTCAGCACCGCCAGGCAGACGAGCAGCATGACAGCTGCCACCGCCACTGTCGCCCACCAAGAGGCAAACCCGGCCAGCGAGAAGCGGGGCATGGGTGCTCCAAGTGTGGCGCCGCTGGTGCCACGCAGCATCGAAAATTACAGTGCACTGCAGCGGGAGCGGCTGGCATACCAGCCGCTGTTAAGCGATGTCTTCGACGGTGAGAAACCTCTTGATGCGTATTCAGTACATTACCGACGACTATTTTCATGTGCGGTGTCGGGCAGCGGCTCTGCTTTCTTTATGTTTGCGGCATAAGTAAGGGAAGCCACGACACTCGCTACAACATGGCAACCGCAGCCTTGCTTCCGCCCGCTCCGCGTAAATTTTGAGGTGCTGTGCGCCAGGCCCTTACGGGTTGCGGGTGTCAGGTTATTTTTAAGCACCATAGGCAAAGATGTGCGCCGCTGCTATATCTCGCGACATTATCGTATTCTGTTTAAGAAAATTATTTTACCCGACCATAATTGTATCTTGACCTGATTCTGTCGGTCACTTTTGTCTTTGGTGGACGGCCTTTCAAAATTTTATGATACACTACCTCCGCTAACTAACTACTTTTTTACATTCATATTTTAGATTTTGGAGTCCCTCTACTCTTTCCTGGTAAAGTAAGCGCTTTACCCCCACAGCATGCCGCAACCCTTCAGTTGGCCGTCTGTTTCGCGCCACTCCAATGGCGCGCGTCGACTAGCACGCTCGACATCAAATCCGTAACATGCAACATGGTTTAATCGAAGGCCAACCTGGGCATTCAGTATGATAGCAGTGTTACGAGTCGGATATGCACTGTCAATCCCAGTCTTCGGTGCCGCCCGCACTGATATTATCGTCGAACCGACGACGTTTTGAGCGAACCAATATCTTCGTCAGCGTCGCCAAGCAATACACGGAACTCCGCGAACCTCGCAAGTGCTTCCCTCCTCTAACCCGATCCTTTGGCCGAGGGGGACTCAACTACGTCAGCTAGCCTAGTATATTTGCACCTCCCCCGCTCTCTCCCGCTCAAATCTCAACCACCAGTGTACAGGCGTTAACATCACGCGACGCTTTATTTGGCCGCACTTGTGCGGGTACGCTGCTGTCTGGTCGGCCCTGCAGGTGGATTTGATATTGGTTTCGGAGCGAACACGCGAAGCGTGGGGCACCAGGAACAGATCGCAACTCTTTTTCCCAGCCTTTACGGCGCGCCCGCTGTGACAATACGCGCCGCAGAGGCGCGTGTCGATGAGACGTCGCCCCTAAAGATTGGCGTCGTACTTTCCGGTGGTCAGGCCTCAGGTCAGTGCACAGCACTGACCTAGGGTTTCATGTTTCCTTTGGCCACTGCAAAGGTGTTCCGAAGCGATGACGAATCGCGTATGTTGACGGCAGAGCTGAAGATGCTTGTGGGTTCCGGCCGCGCAGGTGGGCACAACGTCGTTGCCGGCGTCCTCGATTTTCTTCAGCGCTACCACCCCGGTTCAAAGCTACTGGGCTTCCGGAAGGGACCGGCGGGTATAATGAACGGCGATGCAGTGGAAATCACGCCTGACGCCATGGTGAGCGACCAACCACCCCGTAGGTGGCGTTTGCGCTTGCCGCTTAACGTCGGAGAGGAAGGCTTTGCCGCTCAACCCTCTAATATTGATATAGCGACTGTATATTTACATTTTATGCAAGGAAAATTGTATTTTGTCGGGTACAGTCGTTATGATAGTGGTACTAGTTGTAGATGTACAACCGCTATGTTTCTGTGTATGGATACGATTTGGTTTTGGGCCGCATTATTTTGCCTAAATCGCGGATGGACTCTGACCGGATTATGCGCCGAGCCGTCGTTATTTGTACGTCCTGAAATATATGTACCGGCGAAATGCTGCTGTATCGTTGCACATTCGGGCGGTGTATGTTTAGTACCTATTCAGCGGATGCTGCTGTCATTTGATAGAGTCGAATTTACTCGCGGTTTTCTTCTTCTGCCATAATTTCACTACAATGACAAGAATAGTTGTCCCCGAGTATCTGTATCGGCGCTGTGCTCTGCTGCTTTTCAAAGCAATTTGCTTAACTTTGTTTATGTTTGTCCATTTCTCCTCATAAATTATTAATTTTCTAACGTACACACACACACACACACACACACACACACACACACACACACACACACACACACACACACACACACACACAGTCACTCATTCACTCAGGCACCAACACAAACACACCCACACCCTCACTCATTCGCGCACCAACACTCACAAAAACACGCTGACACACACACACACACACACTCACAAAAACACGCTGACACACACACACACCCTCATATACAATGATTATCTCACTCGCTCGCTCACGCACCAAAGCAAACACACACACACACACACACACGCGCGCGCACGCGCGCATACACACACGCACACACACACACACACACACACACACACACACACACACACACACACACACACACACACACACACAGGCATACAAGCGCGCTCATCAATAATTACGCACAGAAACACAGACACCGATACTACCCATTCACTCCGTTTCAGACACGATCTCACATACACACCTATGCAAATTCCCGTACGCCCCTACTCCCCCCCAACACACACACACACACACACACACATATACGCACACACACACACACACACACACACACACACACACACACACACACACACACACACACATCTTTACTATCACTTACACTCCCAGAGATACGCACTCACACTCCCAGAAATACGTACTCAAACACACTCTCAAACGTGCACACACATAAACATACTCAATAAAATACCACCCCTCTCCCCCCCAACACACACACACACACACACACACACACACACACACACACACACACACATACCTCGACAATTGCACTTAGAGTAAAACACACGCAAACACAGGCATACACACGCAAAGGCGAGCGTACATCAATAACCAGTCACACTCATACTTCGACGAACCAAACACTCGCTCACGCTATACACATATATCCATTCTCAATCCAACACATACTCATGTGAATACACACACACAAACACAGTCACACACGCATACATACAATCACACTCAGACACATGTGCACATTGTACACACAAAGACACACACTTTCAATACACACAGACACGAGCGCTTGCACGCCGCGTGACCCTTTTTCAGCGAATTATTGTCTACGAGCTCTTTATCGCGCTGAGCCATCCCCTTTCCCTCTCCACCCCCTCTGCAGTACCCTTTTCGCAACCAGGGCGGCTTCGACATCATTTGCTCCGGCCGCGACAAGATCGAAACAGCGGCGCAGCTGGAGCGCGCCGCCGACACCGTGAGCAAGCTCGGCCTGGACGGCCTCGTCGTCATCGGCGGCGACGACTCTAACACCAACGCCGCCGTCCTGGCGCAGTTTTTCCGCGCCAAGTCGCTCCCCACCAAAGTCATCGGTGTTCCCAAGACAATCGATGGCGACCTCAAAAATGAGCAGGTCGGCCTCCTCCCGACACCATAAGTGCACTTCTTAGTGAAGCTGTTTGCTTTGATTGAATTAATTTTATGGCCTGGTTCGAGCTTCCCAGCTGGTTTTATAATAGGCCGTGTCGAGTCTGTTGGATAGATCGCACACAAAAACTATCACAAATTCTTCCCAAGGTATTATTTAATAGACATGTATGCGGGTGAATCGATTTTCATAATATTCATATTTCCGAGAAAGCGGTCACCTTCGATCCTGTCACCTTTCAAATCGTGTCGATGCTGTGCCGTGCGAGTCGACATCACGAGCGACGCTGAACGAGCGACTGAGCCGCGTGTGAGGGTGCGCAGGTGGCGACCAGCTTCGGCTTCGACACCGCTTGCCGCGTTTACAGCGAGTGCGTCGGAAATTTGATGATCGACGCCGCGAGCTCCGACAAGTATTACCACTTTATCCGGCTTATGGGCCGCGCGGCGAGCCACATCACGCTCGAGGTCGCGCTGCAGACGCACCCGCAGCTGGCGCTGATTTCGGAGGAGGTGGCGGCGGAGGGGATCAGTCTTCCGAAAATTGCGGGTCGAATCGCGGACGTTGTCGTCGCGCGCGCTCGGGTCGGCCTCCATCACGGCGTCGTCCTCATTCCGGAGGGGCTGATCGAGTTTCTGCCGCACGCGGACGAGCTGCTGCGGGAGCTGAACGAGATCGTGGCGTCGGCGGGGGGGGCGGTGGGGGTGGGGGAGGCGGCGGGGAAGCTGACGGAGGGGTCGGCGGAGCTGTTCAATTTTTTACCTCGACCCATCGCGGAGCAGCTGCTGTTGGATCGCGACCCGCACGGCAATGTGCAGGTGGCGCAGATCGAGACGGAGCAGCTGCTCATTCAGGCGCGACGCACGGCCACCGCGGAAGAATGCTGCATGTAGATTGTTTACTTCCCTTCTTTTCGTCTGTCGAGCCAAGGGCTTTCTTGCTTGTGTCGCTACCAGTCGTCCACAATGGAAGTACATGTCAATTTACACACGCGCACCCCCACACACTCTCAACCACTCATATACAAACATGCACACACACGTGCACACAAACACTCACTCATATTCAAACACACACACACACACACACACACACACAACCACACAACCACTGATGCAAACATGCACACATACACTCACTCATAAACCTACATACATATACACACGCACAAAACCACTCATATACGGACATGCACAAATGCATGCGCATAAAGAGTCAGTCATGTGCCAACACACAAACACACACATACATGTACATGGACACTCACGCATAAACCAACATGCACGCACACCCACACGAAACCACTCAAATACAAATGTGCACATATACATGCACACAACCATTCACTCATATACCAACCCACACACATGCACACACACACCCAACTAATCTTATGCGAACATGCGCACACACACACACACACACACACACACACACACACACACACACACACACACACACACACACACACACACACGAAAACCCACTCATATACCCCCCCCCCAACACACACACACACACACACGCGCACACAAAGCCACCCTCTCATATACAAAAATACGCACACATACACACACACACACACACACACACACACACACACACACACACTAACATGAGGTGATTATGGGCTCCTTCGTTTCTTAACCTTATGCGGGGCCCAACTTAGGAGAAGTGTGAGAAGGTTAAACACTCATCACTGTCCGGCACGATGAACCCTTCTCATCGCGTCACTCAATGAGAGTGAGTCGAGGGAACCGAAGTGTCTCATGTGGTTGAGTACTTTTTGTGGTGTGGTCAGAGGGAAGATATGAGTGCGCGGGGGCGGCTTTTGGAGGGCCACCTGTCATCAGACCCTGGGCTCCGATGGTCGATGCTCGTATATCCTACTATTGATGCTGCCAACTGACCCTACTTAGATAAGACGTATGTATGAGTTAAGGGATTATGCATACCTATCGTAGTACCGCTACATCGTAGCCTCTCTCACTCAAAAACACATTTTGGAAAGATATTCAGTTTCCGCTGAATGCATTCAGTAACATTCGCTTTTTATCACTGTTTGTCGCCTGACGGGGCCGCGCCGCTGCTGGTGACGCAGGTCGTGAAGGCGGAGATCGCCAAGCGACAGGCGGCGGGCTCCTTTGACGGCACCTTTGCGGCGATCGGCCACTACTTCGGATACGAGGGCCGCTGCGCGCTGCCCTCCAACTTTGACGCCACCTACTGCTACAACCTCGGCTTCGCCGCCGGCGCGCTGGTGGCGAAAGGGCAGACGGGGATGATGGCGGCGGTTAGCGGGCTAGAGCGCACCGCGCGCGAGTGGACCGTCGGCGGCGTCCCTCTGACGAGCATGATGACGATGGAGCGACGGAAGGGTCGCGAGAAGGCTGTTCTGCAAAAAGCGCTCGTACAATTGGACGGCGCGCCGTTTCGCGCCTACGCCGCTCGACGAGACGAGTGGGGCCTGCACGACTGCTACTGCTCCCCCGGCCCCATCCAGTTCGCGGGCCGCCTCGCCAACCAGGCGTCCCTCACCCTCGCCGCCGAGATCAACGACGGACAGCCCATCCACTTTTGACGGCAGACGACGTCGAATCAGCAGATGTAATTGAAAATAGTTAATAAATGATATTACGATGGTAGCGGCTGTCGAGTGGACGCCCCTCTGTCTGTTTGGTCGCGAATGACGCTGACGACGCAGTCGCGGCTCGCGGAGATGGCAGAGGCAAAGGGGGCGAGGTGGGTCAGCGGGATTGCCGTCGGTAATCTCGACGCGACGCGGGCGAAAATTTATATTCGAGTTGGACATCAGTTGGGAAGTGGACGTCGTTGAGATTGAAGGGTTTGGCTGGCGGGGGGTGGGATAAGAATGACTGCCGGCTTTTGTCAATGAGTCATCCCTACTCCCGACGAAGCAGCGTCTCTCGGCAGTTCGGTGCCTTTCCTTGTCCGAGGCGGTTTTTGCTTGGTTCGATAATGAACAATCGCTGTCGACGTTGAGACGCGCATAATTGCAATTGGCACGTAAATTTGGCATGCGCTGAATAGCTTTACACGAATATGAAAATGCAGTGTGTGTGAGTGCTCGTGTATGTATTTCTGTGTTGGTATGAGCGAGAGAAAGAGGGTTGCATGTGTTGATATACTTGTGCATGTGTCAGTATTTCTAAGTGTGCGTTTGTGTGTGCGTTCAGTTTGTATCTGTTTCTGTGTTGGTTTAATATTTGCTGATGTTAGCACGTGTGAGATTGAGAGGGCGTGGGTTTATGTGCTAAAGTGTGTTTGTGAAAGAGAGCGAGATGGAGACTGACTGTATGTGCATTTAAGAGTGTGCATTTTGGGTGTGTGTGTGTGTGTGTGTGTATGTTTTGGCGCACAGACCATCGATATTTGGCAAATATGTCAAACACATCCATGTGTGTGAGTATGTGTGAGAGCATATTTGCCGCTGTGTTTGTGTCGATATTTGTATATGTCTATGTTTTGATGTCAGTTTGTGTGTGTGAGAGAGGGTGTGTGACAGAGCGTGCGTGTTCATATTTATGTGTGTGTCAGAGACAATGTCAGACAATGTGCTTGTTTGTGTGTGCATGTGTACGTGTGTGTGTTTGCGAACATTTGTAGGTATGCTGAAACGCATGTGTGCTTGTCTGTGTACTGTCAATTTAATACCTCTCGCATGCGCAACCCCATCCACGCACTTTGGTACCTCGGCAAAGAATGGGATTCTCCTCTTGCAGATGCGGTAGACGTTTCCGCAAAAACGCCTCGAGAATCTTCGAAGGATACGATGCTTTACTCTCGTTGACGGTCATCTCTATAGCCTCCTCCTCGGTGGCGTTGCTTTTCGCCAAGTTGTCGCCAAAAAAAAACCCTCCCCGGGGGGGAGTAAAACCCCCGAACACCCTTGGAGAGGTTGGATTAGGTGGTTAACGGTCTAGCCCTGACTTGTAAGTTCCCTGTATGGCATAGTTGGGAGGGCCCAGAGACAGCAGCCGACGCATCCGGCTTTTGGTGAAAAACCGGCGCATACGGTACATGTTGTAAACAATTTCAATTTCAATTTCAATGTCGCCAAAGCAGGCAGTGAGGAATTGCGCAAAGTTGGCGACATCCTTCGCGATCGTCCAGCGACTGTCGAAGTTCATCTTACGCTCCGGAACCGTATGGCGAGAAGAGATGTGATCTTCAAGCTCCTTCAAGTTCTTTTGAGCTTCTTCCAGAGTGTGGTTGGTGGTCTCGATCGTCTCCGACAGCTGTAGAGCCTCGTCGGCGGCTAACTGGGTTGCTGCCGCTCCCGCCTCAACATGCGCAGAGAGCAGCTTGTCGTGGAGTTTCTTCTTCTCCCTCAGTTAGAAGCCCTCAAGGGTAAGCTGCCTCTTCAATCTGGACCTTTCGTCCTTGAGAGTAGCCTCCTCGGCCACAAGAGCCTCCATCTTCGACACCAGCGTGACGTTATCCGCCATCACAATTTGGAAGATGGGGGTTACGGTGGGAGTCGTAGCGGAGGGAGGTTGCGAGACTCCCGGGTGGGCAGCGCAACCATCCGCGATCTGAGCCAACCACTGCGTCATTCCAATCGTCGAACCGTTTCGGCCAAAAGGCGTTGACGAGCGAAGGTCCCCGCCGGGAGAAAGGCGTCGACGACGGCAACGCGTTGGCTGATGTATGTAGCGATGGCAATGAAACAATTGTTGCTTTCTAGTATACTTGCAATTTTAATAACAACAATAACATCAAAGTCGATAACAGCCGCGCTGCGAAACGTCGTGTCAAACATAGCAACACTTATGGGACGCATACCCTTTTGGCCGTTCGGCGTGTGCCTCTTTACATCCGGCTGGGCTAAGCAACTACGAGTGTCGCCTGCCATCAGAAAGATGGGTGTTACGGAGCCGATACTCGACATCCTAAGGAAACATATTGCGACGATATTTTAATAATTTGCTTCTCAGGGCACATTTTCTTAGTAATATCTTTGAGACATACGAATAAGGAAAGGTCTAGTCGCACACAATTGCAATATATACCTGCTTGCTTCATGGAACCGCACGCGCGATCCAATGATGGGCGGTAGTCGAGCAATGCACAACAACGATATGTTGTCGAAAGCCCAATAGACGCACTCGTTCGCGTTGAAGCGATTGAAACAAGACAAGCATTTGCAATTTAAATATTATGTTGGCGACGGCGGTCGTACCCGTACGAACAGAAAGA
This sequence comes from Tetraselmis chui, assembly GCA_026401115.1. Lineage (NCBI taxonomy): Eukaryota > Viridiplantae > Chlorophyta > Chlorodendrophyceae > Chlorodendrales > Chlorodendraceae > Tetraselmis > Tetraselmis chui. Next base: position 44,726 of record JAPMLY010001440.1, read on the forward strand.
ACAAAGCAACGGTTTTTTTTTCCACACCGCTCACTCTTGGTTTGTGACGGCCCTTGCGGAAATCATTTCCGAGATTCGTGTTGCACTCGTGGTTGGCGTCGAGGTTCTCACAGATCCCACGATGTTAGTTCAACTCCCCAACGGCAACGACGGCCTCCGCGGATGTGGGTGTCTTGCACTATCAAGGCATCCGAGGCTCAAATCATGCCCTTGATGCCGTGGTTTCCGGTTTGTTCGGCGTTTGTGGCCACCCGTCTCCCGAAGTCGCTCTACGCCATGCTGAGAAGACCAAGTTCGAGAAGTACTCCGAAGGGGGTGAGGAGTCGCCCCGACATCCGCTTCATTCCATGCGCAGTCACGGAATTTGGTACTCTCGGCGGCCTCGCCATGGCTTTCTTGACGCAGCCGGCCAAGCAAGCAACCGCATCTAAAGAGATGCATGTGGGCAAGTTGTTGGCCTCCAGGCGTCGAAAGGTCTCTCTCGCCGTCCATGTTGTTCACGCGGACAACGTGTTACGCGGTTTGTCCGCCGCCGCATACGGTATGGAGGCTGCTTCTTCCTCGGTTGGGATGCCTTATCCTGCCACGGCGCTATTCACCCGCGCCATGGGCCGCAACCGTCTCCGTGCTACCTCGTGAGGCGCCGCCTGTTGCCTATACGTGTTGCATTCTCGGCGCGGCCGAAGGACTTCCCGTAGTTTAATGTGCTAGGTTTGTGCACAATGTCATGCTTCCTTTTGCGGTGCGTTGGATTTCGTTATTCTCTTGTCACTCTTGTCCTTTTGTTTCCCCTCCCATTTTCGCTCCCCGTGCTCATGTCGTTCTTCTTGCATTCCACCAACCAAGAAAGGTTCACATTTTTTTTTGCAGTATTCATCTTTTCATAAAAAACAAACTTATTAATATCAATACACCGATCAAAATGTCACGTGTTCGACAACACGCCACCCACCGTTACTTTCGTAAACCAAGGTGGGTTGAGAGATCGTGCATGTTGGCTTTCACAGCACAAGCATCACGATGAAGGGCGAGTTTGGCAACACAATTCAGAAAAAAATGAGCTGATTTAACTATTGAAATCAAATTTAATCTGAGTTGCTGAGTGTCGTCCGGCCCCGCATGAGGCCGAGGTAGACGAGGCAGGCGATGGCGCAGCCGACGAACCACGCGCAGTTGTAGATGAGGGTGAAGATGGCGGGGACGGAGGGGAGGAGGCCGACGGTGGCGAGGAAGCCGGGGACGTTGGGCGCGACGCCGGCGAGGAGCGCAGCGACGGCCGCCGGGTTGACGCCGTGGGAGTACCAGTATGGGGCGGCGGGGGAGGAGGAGTAGAGGGCGTCGATGTCGAGGGTGCGGCGGCGGATGAGGAAGTAGTCGGCGAGGAGGATGCCGCCCACGGGGCCCAACAGGGCGCTGCAAACAATGCCACAAAAATTAGCAAACGTGTTAAGAAACATGAATGGAAATAATATATAAAACAATATTTAATAGGTGTATGTTATAAAATTGCAACGACAAATGTGGCCATCAGCGGTTTGGTGGGACTGTCGCTCAATGTCGCTCAATGATGTGCACGCCGCTTTTTGAGGAGTCTAATAGAGCATCATCGCAAGTTAAAAGGCATTTGAAAAAAAAATGCAAATTGTAATCAGACAACGGCGGTCGTTAAGAAGATGAGTAAGATCAAGACGAACTAAACACGAGCGCATTGCGAATTAGATGATGTTGTGTATTTCGCTTTACATAGATTACAAATTTACTGACGAAAAACCAAAATGTTGTCAAACAAATTTATTGGTCGAAGGTGAATGAATAACTGCGACGACGCAAAATGTACTCACATTGAAAATATGTTCACTCTGCCCCAATCAACCAAACGAGGACAATACACCGACCGACAAGGAGCGTGAGAGCGATCAGCCCAGTCGCCGCTCACCTGTACCCAATCAACCACGTGAAAATGTAGCCTTGCGTGCCGGAGATGAGGTTCCAGGGGCAAATGGCGGCGCCGATCAGCGCAGTGATAAGGCCGCCCATGCGAAAAGAGATCCTCTGCGGACAGACACGCGCGAGGTGAGGCGAACATGGCGCGAAATTGAAGATCAAACCTTCAGAAATCGATAGGAACTCAAAATTCTCCCTCTCCCTCCCCCCCCCCCCCCCCCCCCCCCCCCCTCTCTCTCTCTCTCTCTCTCTCTCTCTCTCTCTCTCTCTCTCTCTCTCTCTCTTCTCTCTCTGCTCTCTCTCTCTCTCTCTCTCTCTCTCTCTCTCTCTTATACACACACACACTTACTCTGACACTCGCACTCTAACTCACACACACGCAAGCTCTAAGACACTCACACTAAAACTGACATACGCACACTCGTTCAGTTACGCACATGCCCCCCCCCCCCCCCCCCCCCCCCACATACGCGCGCGCATACAATCATACACTTGCAGTCACACCCTCACACACCCGCACTCTCTCTCGCACAAACACTCACACATATACGCTCACACATTCAAACACACAAACCCATACAAACACTATAACAAATACACTATCTCTCTCCCTGTCTGTCTCGCTCTTTCTCTCTCTCTCTCTCTCTCTCTCTCTCTCTCTCTCTCTCTCTCTCTCTCTCACACACACACACACACACACACACACACACACACACACACACACACACACACACACACACACACACACACACACACACACACATGTTCATGGATTTCTGTGTGGCTGCCGGCTAGCCCCTGCGGCAAGCCCACCTGTGGGTTGAGGTTGACGAAAGCGTTGGCGGGTGCGACCACATTCGCCGCAATGTTGGTTGACAGGGTCGCGAGCATGAGGCCCACCAACGACGCAGCTGCAACGCACAACCACAATAACGACAACAATAATTCTTCACATTCGGGCCAGCAAGGTCTTGAATTTCATTCATTTCATTCGTTCTATTTCAGCTTCCAGCCACTTTCCTGAAACTATTCAGGTCGCTCAAATGAACTCCATCCTCAGCGGCTTTCCTTTTCTTTTTACATATTACCCAGTTTCGTTGCCGAAATTGCCACCGACAGTACGTTGGACAGAACGGCCTCATTGTAACGCCCAATTTAATGAAATGAAATAAAATAAAATGTTTTTTGTTCGTTCACAGGAGCGCTCACCCAGCGGCGCCAGGCCCGACATTCGCGCGACCACCTCCAGCGGGTCGCTGACGGCGGTGCCAAAGATGGAAACGGTGGCGGAGGTGACGGCGAGGCCGACGAAGGAGAAGGCGGCCATCACGAGCGGCAGCCCCAGCGCCTGCCCCAGCAGTTGGTCCCTCTGACTCTTGGCGTACCTGCGACGGGAAGGAGACAGAGGGTGGGCAAAAGGGGGGCGTCGATGCGTGCGCGGCCTCATGAAGGGCGCGACCGTTTGCGGAAACAAATATAACTGTATAGTTCAATCCATATTACGCATTGCAATTAGCGGAATATGTATTCATCAGTCGTTTCGATTAATTAATTAATTCAATAATTCACTGATAATGGCGCAATTCTTTTGCATATCGTTACAATGCTCAGCTGAACTCAGGAGGGGCCTGCTCCGGAGGGGGCGGCGGGGAGCGCCCACCTGCTGAAGTCGGGGATGTTGAGCGCGAGGGTGGCCCAGTATCCGACGTTGGCGGTGAGTGCGGGGACGAAGGTGCTCCAAAATCGGCCCTCCATCGCAGAGCCCGCCGCAAACTGAGAGGGCGCGGACAGCATGGGGCCCACCCCGCCCGCCGCGCTCCATGCCCACCACAGCAGCGCGGCGCTGAGCGCCAGCAGCACCGGCGCGGCGTACCTGAAACCCATTTTCCAAAGTAAATTTAGGGTAAATTAGGGTTTCAATAAATACACATACAAAACTAAATGTGTTTTGAAAACCAAAATGTAATGCAATGCGCGAATAGGAGTGGCAAAGGGTTGCGCTGCAGGTCAAGAATAACAGTCGGTAAAACATATGGTGAAATGACTTCGACACATATCAGTGATAGTATGTTTTGTGTTCGTTTGGTTATGGTTCAGGGCTTTAGGGTTAATCTGTTAGGGTTTCTTCGAGCTTACTTTTCCATGAGACGGATGCACTCGACGCCCTCCCACACGATTGCGACCTGCAGCGCCCAGAACGCGAGGAAACAGAAAAACTCGCTCGCCCTGATTCCCAGCCACGCCAGGGGCTCGAGGGACACCGCGGCTGGCGCGAGTTTTGCGATGAGGGTGTGCATGGAGGAGCCGCCGACCCAGGTCTGGATGCCGAACCAGCCACACGCCACGAGGGCACGAAGAATGGAAGGAATGTGCGCGCCGCGGATGCCAAAACTGGCGCGACTGAGCACGGGGAAGGGCACTCCATACCTTCGAACAGCAGCGACTCGTCACTCGTTACACGCGACGACTTCCAATTCGACAATTGGGTTGCGGAAATTAAAGTACTGTGGTAACTACTGTTGAAGGTTTCAAAGGGCCAAAGGGGGGCTCACTTGGTGCCGGGGTGGGCAGCGAGCACCAGCGGGACCAGCACGAGTAGGTTGGCGAGAAAGATGTTGAGCACACCCTACGGGCCGTCACACAGCGAATTCGGTAGAGCCGAGTTAATTCCACTGTCGAGCGCCGGCACACCTGGATACGGTATTGAGGTGCCGCCGAGTGGGCGGTGTAAGCCCTAAAGTATGAATACAAAACCCTAAACACTCACCTGCCACCACGACATACCCAGCTCCACCAGCGAAGACGCCAGACTGTAAGTAGGGACGCTCACGATGAGGCCTACCCATAGCGAGGCGAGGTCCCAGGACGAGAAGCTGCGTGCTTCGGCGGTGGTGGGTGCAAAGTCGGCGTTGTGTAGGCTGCTTTCGGGGGATTTGGGCTGTCGGGGGTCGATGGCCTCCGAAAACATATCCGATAATGGCAGACCACCAGCACTACCTGCGCTCGCTGCGTGCCTCAGCTGTGCTGTGAGCCTTCGCTGCCATCCACCGCCATTAACTGGAGCAAACTGACCAGCGAGGGTGCGTGGCGCAGCTAAGACGACGCTGTCAGTCCTGCTGTGTTGCGATGAGAATTGCGGATGGCGCGGACATGTCCGCTGTACCGGACATGTCCGCTTGGCCGGACAAGACAACGCCGGCATTAGCGGACCCAAGAGGACGGCAGGACGCTGCGGGTACAGCCGAGCGCGGGTTGTGCGCTGGGCGGGTTGACTGATGGTATGACAAGCTGGGGGCGACGAAGGGGTAGGAGTGGATCGGCTGCGCTGCAGGTGTCGCTTGGGAGGACGGAGGCGCGCCACGAGATCAGCAGCGGAGCGGCGCATCATCATTACTCGCATCAGTTCGGCCATCATTTTAGCGTCGTCGACTGCAGCGCAGGCGGAATGTCCAAAAATTTAAGGATTATATATATAAATCATCGGATGATGACGACGACAATTACAGTCGTACGGGTGATAATGTAAAGGTACGGGGTTCAATGATGATTTCACTTACAAAATATCAGTGCAGTGGTGTCAAGTAGTATACTTTAGTAGGTACTGTAGGTAGCATAGTATGTATGCTGGCCTCCAGCGCTTTTTCTTGTAAGTTTTTTTTTAACAGTAGGTAAGGTAGCATACAAAAACTAGTTTGTGATAGTAAAAAACATACAAAACATCATTCAAAACCGCTTATGCACAATGTAGTGCTTTCCTTTTGCTGTGCTTTGGATTCCGTGATCCTCTTGTCACTCTTGCCCTCTTGTTTCCCCTCCCACTTTCCCTGTCCGTGCTCATCTGGTTCTTCTTGTAAGCAATACATTCAAAACCGCTTTTATAATTGGTGAACATTGGACATCAGTTTGAGCCCTACGCCCACGTGGAGGATTTTGTTCGTTGCTCAAAATTTGCTCCGCTTCGTCACTTTTTGGTTCATGTGCGTCGGGAGTTAATGCAAGGTCTTTCTTTGGTAAACCATGAACCCGCCCTATATTGATGGCTTCCAATGCTTTCTCTATATTAAATTTTTTGTATTATTGATCCGAAATGATGAATATTGCACGCATCGACAACACGAAAAATGCACGATGCGAAAAGCGGAGCACCAAAAGCTTGACCTTATGCGTGCAACAAGTCAACGATATCCACGCAAGGCGCACTTCACGTTGTCTTACCATCGAGCACAGAAAGCTATGTGTGCGTCGGAGAGAGAGAAGCTTGTGGTTGGGAAGTGGGGCGAAAGGAGTGGCAGAAGGACCATGAATTAATTGCAACCGACAGTGCGATTTATTGCATACGGAAGGCACTTCACTTTCCACGCGGGGCAAAGAGATTTCGCGGCGGAAAGTCGGGAAGCATCGCTAGAGCATGGCGCTCTGTCATAGTCTACGACGATGACGCTGGAAGATTACAGTATTAGCGAGCTCGCTCGACGTCGACCAACATATTGACGTCGAGCCGGCCGAAAGGGGGCAGCACGACAACAACGAAGAGAACTTCCGCGACGGGAGGAGCGGCGAGGTATGGCGGCGGCGGTCCTCATGATCAGATGCCACCGGAAAACTCGGTACGGAGGGCTTGAATATATTCAGCGCCCCCGCGGCCTTTTTGGATCCGGCCGTTGCGAACATGCTCTACTCTGCCGCTACCCACTATCGTCATGCACATCTAATATTAGAGAGTGCGAGCCCGGGTAAGCGCGGAGGTTCGCACTCGAGACAAGGGTGCTTGATGGACGCGCGAACGGTGGGTAGAGGGTACGGTCGCTGGCCGATTTTCCAGACAGGTACCCGGGTACTAGCACAGAAAAACCCAGGGAAATTGACGGGGGAACTTTTCAGCGCGCCGACAGGAGCGCTAGTTTTTCTGTATGGCTGTCTCGGTCCCCACCACCTTGCCCTCGAGGTGATTGGAGACCTCGACACGGAGGAAATTCGCGACGGGATGAGCGGCTACGACCTTGGGGCGGGGCTTACGGGATGCGAGGGCGACCGCGTGAGGAGGGTTTTTTCGCTAGCCTTTTCCCCTCCTTTCTCCGGCAAGACCAAAGTCACGCGGGAGCTAGATTAGGATGACCCGTCGACCCTCTCGAACGCCGATCGGCCTAGGCCGGTCCGCACCCCGTTTCGGTGGGAGCGGGCCGTGCATCGTGAAGCTCGAGCAACAGCTTCATTTTGCATTCTTGACAAGTAAACTTATTTTGATATCTGTTTTTTGTCACAAAATTGTTTATGTTGTTGATACTCAGGCGGGGGGACTATGGCACTTAATGGGGTTGCTTACAGTTCTTTTACCTCTGAGGAACGTCGGCACACACAAACGGGAGAGGTGTGTCGATAGGTGTACACGGTCGAAGAGTACCGGGCCCAATCGTTCTCCTAAAGACCCTAGATGGCAGAGTATTGATGGCCGTTAGACAACAGTCGGTCCAGTTTGCCGATATTGTTGTAATACAATTTCGATTTCAATGCACTTACCCGGTACACTACTTCCAAGGAAAAGTACAATAGATGAAGTAACGGGTACATGTATAACTTTATGTAATGTAATGTTACAAGGCAATATTGGTCACGTTTAATTTGGCCATTGAGATTAAATGTTTAAGGCATCAAATTTTGGCGAAAACTGAGCGGGGGGGGGGGGGGTATATTCAAAATTTGTATTTCAACTAAGTATTTTCGTAAGTAAGCAGCACATGATCCCTTTTGAGGATAAAGGGTATACTATTCAGGGTAATTTTCAAACTCTTAACCATAAGCTAACTGCGGGGAGAGGTTGAAAACTATCGATATAGGGAGGCAGCCTTGCGTTGTACGGCAAAACTTAGTAAACAACATGCGGGAGTGAACGTTGGCAGCTCATCAGCAACATCATAGCACTTTTGATATCTACACGGAGGGGTAGCTAGGTGGACCGTATGTTTAGGTTTCAGTGTGGGTGCATGTGTTATGGTCATTATAAGATTCCAAAATTTGCCCCATCCCCTCTCTATTTAATGCTTACATATATGGCATATTACACCCTTTTGCACATAATTGTACATTAGTCCAATAAAAAACTGTGGTAGGGACCTTTTTGACGACCAGTAGGCCACAAGGCCAGTAGTATGAAAGTACTAGAAGATCCATGCTTTATGCATTATGGTCATTGTTCAAAAATGTGCCCCACCCTCTCCATATTATGCTTGCATATGGCATATTACACCCTTATGCACAAAGCTATACATTGCTTTAGAAAAAAAATAGTTGTGGGAATGATCTTCTTCAAGTAGCCAGTAGGCCAAGCACTGTTAATAAACTAGAGTATACATGCAAATAAAGTTGAGGAGGAGGGGGGGGGGGGATCGGAACATTTAATCGGAACAACCATAATGCCCAATAGCCCCTACTTGCATCCACGAGCTAGTGAGTGACTTTATCCATGTGTCAACGAATTAGTGCTAGATTTATTAATCACTGCGTCCATCCATTAGAAGAATCGAAGAACGGATTATGCATCAAAGTGTTATGCATTGCAGTCGATCCTTGATCTTATATCGTTTTGGCTAGTGCTATTTACCGTCCCACCGGATACAACCATGCAAGCTGGTTGCAAAGGAATTGTGTGTCTAGATGGGCTAGCTCCGCGCAAAAATGGGGATGCGTCGACTTAAATGGGCGGAGTTGCATGTAGAGCGTTGTCGCACTTTTTTTGGGTGGGCCTTGCGTCGCATTAACAAATTTGATGTCCTCGCTTCCGCAACGGCCGATGGCTTTGTCGTGGCTTTCATCCATTGCAACAACATAGGTTATTAAAAGAATCTCATTACCAAAATCAAATTGCAAAAAATCGAGTTGATGACGATATGCATGTCAAAATCGACATACATCACCGGTTTGCTATTCTCGCTGTGTGGTGCTTTTTGTGATTCATGACGAATTCTCGCAGAATCCGAAAATTGGCCGAATGATGGAAAAACGCGTTTTAATAGATTAGTTGTAGTTCGTAACGGAGTGAAAGCCATGTAATACTACGACGGATCTCGGATGACCCTAAGCCAAATTGCAATATATAACAAGCATGTGATGGACTGTGAACAATAAGGGTCGGGGAGAACGACAAGGTAGTAACGGTAAAAGTGTTTCGGGACATTTGTGTAGATGAGAAGATAACAAAGACAAGTCTAATACTATCATTAGGACCTATTAAACAAACAACGAGGGGCCGGTCACAACCGGAACACGGACTCGGGTTTAGGATTTCAAGCCATTAACCCTGAATGTGCATTTTCAGGTTGTTTTGGAACTAGCGGAAACTACACATTGTATTATGCGTTAGCTTCAATAGTATTAGCTGCAAAACAAAATGCAAAAAAAAAAATCTTATACCATGAAGTTAAGCTAGCTGCATTTTCAAATAATAAAGGCATTAGCATAATGAAAACGACATGGTAGATACTGTTGCAAAGGGAGACGTTTCACCCATGTCGCCAACTGAGAATTATTTGCTAAGAATAGCCTTCAATTAAACACTACATGCGCGGCAAGTGCTTTTATTGCAAAATGACTACATGAATAGCAGCAAATATCTGGCAAACCACAGCTGACTAACAATTCTATGACAACCTCTACCTCAATACAATTGGGAAATCTTATTGTTTACAAGTCGTATTCACAACATGGATTTCTCAGCATTTTTATATTTGTTCACCAACATCACTGTATTGCGAGGCAATTATAAATTTAGCCGTTAATAATATTGTTGAATAGAGATGCTTAATACTGCCAATGTAAATCACTGGATGGAGTTAATATTATCGCACCCAATGTGTGATAGTTTGCCTATGCAGGCTGATAATTGTCTAACATAAATTTACTCCGCAAGCGGGTGTGCATAATAAAGGAGGGATGTGGAATATGTTGTGGTTTGTTCAACAGTCAATATGGTTAAAATAGCGGGAAATGAAAAAAAGCATGCCTCCTCTCTCCAGTGCACTCGGCTTCAATTGGCCTAGTAGTTAGTAGCTCACGCGAGTCTTTGCAAGCTCCACCAAGCTTCAGCTAGGGCTCTCTCGTGACGGTCACCCGTAACCATGCAACGCTGCCACCTTGTCTCGGGAAATGACTCATGAGCGTATTTTAGCAAGCGTATCAAACTATTCGTATCGTCCGTGCCATATTATGTGTTCTTAGTAGTATAATACAACGGACACTCTCCACGACTCTCCACGAGCTTAACAATGAAGAATGGAACTGCTAGTGTATTCCTTCCGTGGAAAAATACGGTAAATTAAGTACCGAGTACAAGTACAATCTCATGTAACGTACTGTCACATGTGTGGACAACACTCGTCTCACATGAGAAGCAAAATAACAACGTGAGACTGAGACGGTTTAACGATTGAAATACATCCTAAAGCAATGCTTCGCAAAGTATGATATAGTTGGAATTGATTAAGCATGCAAGACTAAAGTGAAGGCGGGGTTACGACGTTTTACATTCCAACAAGACTTGCGTTGTATTGGGACTTTTTTGTGTATCTTTAAAGTTCAAATATTGTCGCGTGCTTGAATGGCACTACTAGTGAGTTTGCCAAGCGTTCTAGAAACAACAAAACTTGCTAAACGAACGACATAAAATGTGCACTACCCATGTGCAACAGAATCGATACGAGTGGAAAAGGATGTCGCATCCACTATCCACGGGAATGTGTCTTCGCTGCTTGACTTTTACGAGATAGCTACATACGATGTCGCGTCAACTCAATGCAACACGCGGATTCAATTGCAACAAAAATATTGTTTATACCGCAACACCTAAAAATAAGTAACTTCACATCATGCCATGATCGGACCACACCACATCAAAAAACATTTCAAAGCATCCCGTTATCTTAATGCATAACCTTGCCATGACGTAATTTTGAATCGCATCTCATGAAAGCATTGACGAGCGCTGCGATACATGCAATTTCATCGGGAGCGTTTTGAAGTCGATTCATGGTAAATATAGGATTTAAAACACCAGAGCTGACTAGCTGAGGGGCGACTCTATTAACACTAGCATCCCTTTGCCTAGTGCTTATGTACAAGGTAGCTATTTGTCACCTAGTACTTAGTGCTCTGCTATTAGCGGTACTATATTCCCTATTAGTGGTGGTCGGCCGGCCCTGCCGGTGCCTTCGCCGGCCGCCATCTCTCTCTCCTCTCACTCTTGTAGTCACCACAGCCGGCCCCCTTGCGGGGCCGGCACGACCTCCGTGTAACTATCCGTTCCCGATTCCGACAGGCTCTCAAACGCTGATCGGCCTAGGCGGGTCGGCACTTCGGTTCGGTGGGAGCGGGCCGTGCATCGTGAAGGTCGAGCAGCAGCTTCATTTTGCATTTCTTGACTATATGTAGTGGACTTCTTTTTAGATCTGTTTTTCGTGATTATGAAAGTATTTATGTTGTTTTTGCTTAGTCGGGGGGACTGTGGCAATAACTGCGGTTGCTCACAGTTTTTTATTTCCGAAGAACGTCGACAAACACTGCGGATAGGTGTGTCGATAGGTGTATGTTAGAGTTGGGAACGGATAGTTACACGGAGGTCGTGCCGGCCCCACAAGGGAGCCGGATGTGGTGACTAGAGAAGTGTGAGGAAAGAGATGGCGGCCGGCGAAGGCACCGGCAGGGCCGGCCGACCGCCACTAATAGGGAATAGAGTACCGCTAATAGCATAACACTGAGTACTAGGATGAAAAATAGCTACCTTGTACATAAGTACTAGGCAACGGGATGCTAGTGCTAACCCCCCCTCAAGGTAGCCGAGGTCTTGACGTCGTCCTAGCTTGCGTTGAGGAGGGTGCCATCTTGGTCGAAGGTGTAGTGCTTATTGCGTGTGTCTCAAGCCGGGCAGGTGTAGCAACATGCGCTCACAAGAACGTGCCGCTACCGGCGAGTTACCGATAAGAAGCGGTTCCGAATGTACTGCGTAATGTACTATTCTGACATGTAGCGGGAAAAACTGTCCACGGGCGATTTAGCCGACGCATGAGAGCGACCGGCGAAGAAGAAGCAAAGCCAACAAGGCCGTTAGGAGCGTGTAGACACGCACAAGCATAGACGGGCGCTCGTGTTGACTCCCCCCTTTCGCCGTGGGAAAGTTAAGCACCTCGATAAGTTAGGTGAGCGTTGCGGCGTTGCCTCGGGAAAAAACAATAACAATACTAATTACAGTACGCAAGGGCCGAATTTTCGCGGGTCGGTTGTAAACAACTAGATCCGGTCGAGAGCATCGGTAGGGTGAAGGCTAGGTAAGACAAGAAGCAGGGTGGGGCGAGCGTGGCGCCGGGCGCTTTACACACGCTCTTCTCCTTTTTACGTGGGAGATTGTAGGACAGTCGCGGACAATCAGCTCGAAGGCCAAGCGTGGTGTCGGTTGGACGATGAATTACTAGCGTGGCGCCGAGCACTTAAGACACGCTCTATTCTTTTTTACGTGGGAGTAGGTAGGACTAGCGTGGCGCCGAGCGCTTTACACACGCTCTTCTCTAATGCAACTTGGTGGAGGGCCCATAACATGTTAGAGTTGGGAACGGATAGTTACACGGAGGTCGTGACGGCCCCGCAAGGGGGCCGGCTGTGGTGACTAGAGAAGTGTGAGGAGAGAGATGGCGGCCGGCGAAGGCACCGGAAGGGCCGGCCGACCGCCACTAATAGGGAATATAGTACCGCTAATAGCATAACACTAAGTACTATGATGACAAATAGCTACCTTGTACATAAGTACTAGGCCACGGGATGCTAGTGCTAACAATGTACCTTGTCGAAGAATACCCGGCCCAACCTTTGCTCTTGAGTGTCCTAAATGGCGGAGTATTGATGGCCGTTACACAACCGCCGGTTGTGTTTGTTGGTATTGTTGTAAAAAAATTCATTTAATTTTCATTGGAGGGGCGACTCAAGCACAACTTGACGTGGCGCTACACATGACCACTAGTGCGATTGTTGTATACGCGGGCACCGCCACGTTATTATGAGACATGCGAGTGCGAGCAGACACTCGAGATCATATGCAAAATTGTGCAAAGAAATGCAGAGCGGGGTCGTACCGATTGTGATCAACACATACATATGTATCACACACACACACACACACACACACACACACACACACACACACACACACACACACACACACACACACACACACACACACACACACACACACACACACATTAATTGAACAGTTCATGAAACGTGCCCTCCATGAACATGTGCATCGTACCCTCACAACCCTTGTACATGTTGTGTCAGTCAGCCCACCCTCTCGATGCCCAAACCGACCGGCCACAATAGGCTCCAATCAGGACTATGACATCCTCTTGGAAATGCGAGGGAAGGATCGAAAAGCGGGTTTGTTTCTACACACGTATTTTGGGGAGAACAAAGGGCTGAGCATCACATCATTCTTTCTCGCCGGTGACGAAGGCAGATGTTGCACCCACCACACACGAGAATGCGACTCTGGTTCTGAGCTTGTGGGTCCTCGCGTCATCACGATACACCACATTGAATTGCAGCACTTCATGTCGCTTTATATCACAAATTAAATACCACATATTATCATCGCATTTCCACGTCACAATAATCGCAATACATAGCATTGCACTGCATCATACACTATATCTCATGACTGTGCTGATCAATAGGACAGGTCATAATATGATTTCCAGACAAAGGGCGTGCTGCACTCTATAAATTCATGTCTACTGAAATGCACATCCCTGAATGAGCGGCTCCCCTCATGAATAGAGATAGTGCTGTGATACAGCTGGCCACTAGTGGGACTGTCATTTGCAACATTGCCAAGTTACTCATGACGCATGCGAGCGGAGATGACAAGCACCGCATGCCAATTCATATGCTGAGAGGCATAGCGGTGCCGTACCCAATAGTACATACGCTGCAGCGCAGTCCCTGATAAGTAACGTCCATGAGAATGTGCCTTTGACCGTTGAGAGTCATAGGGCAATCAGCCCACCCCTTTCCTGCCCAAACCAACACCGCGACATCCACATTCTCTGGATGTCATGCGAGAGAAAGATAGAAAAGCGGGTTTTGTTTTTTTACACACGTTTTTGGGGGAACAAAGGGTTCATCATAATGTCACTCTCTCTCGGCTATGAAGGGATGGGCGGGGTGTGGGACTCTACTGGAGGAGGTAAGCCTCGGGCATGGAGGAGCCGGCAGAGCCGGCGAGCTCGGCGCCGTCGAGGTAAGCGTCAGCCAGCTGCACGCGCTTCACGTTCTCCTGCTCGCCCACCAGCGCATGGCCGTACGCCATGAGCGTGGCGACGTGCATCTGCGGCTTGGGCAGCTGCACCTTGCCCTCGCGCGAGTTGACCAGCCGAGCGCCCATCGCCTCGTAGCCGATCTGCCCGATGAAGGCACGAACCGAGTCGTCGTAGATTCGCGCACGAAGGGCGCCGAAAAAGTCGATGGACTGGCCGGGGAACTGGTCAACGATGGCTTCCACTTCCGACTGGCTCACGCCGTCGTCCTGGAAGATACCCATGCACACCCCGACGCGGTCTTCGCGGGTAGGGTTCCAGTAAAACTTCTCCATACGGCCGTCGCGGATGAGCGGGGCGTAGAGGGTGGAGAAGTCATTACCGGTGGCGATGATAGGCACGCGGGGGATGGACTCCTCCTTGTAGACGCCGGGCAGCTGCACGTTGGTGGGGTTGTCCGCAATGTTCATCAGAGTGGCATTGCACATCTGGTTGTTCACGGTGTACTGGGTGGTGCCGCCCATGCGACCCGCACCGGCATCCAGATCGTTGATGAACAGCGACGCCATGCGGCCCTTCTTGATGATGTCAGAGGCCTCACGGTAGCGCTGGCGGATGAGCTTGGCGGGCTCGCCTGCGTTGCCGCTCTCCAGCTCACCTGCAGACATGACGATGGGCGCAATGCCGAGCTTCTTGTACGCCAGAGAGCACTGGAAGGTCTTGCCCTGGCCCTTCCCGCCCCAGATGCCCAAGATGAGGGGCACCTTGATCTTGGGCAGATCCATGAAGTTCTTGGCCACGTGGATGGACATCTTGTCCATGAAGGCGGGCGCAATGTAGTAGCCGTCCTCGACGGTGCTAAAGTTGCGCTGCCCCGTCGACACGTAGTCCTGGCTCGACATAACCGCGTTGTGAGTGCCGCCCAGGCCCTGGTTCCCCTGAAACTTGCTGTCCACCATGTTGCGGCCGCGTGTGATGTCCTGCTGATCGTCCGAAACGTCGTTGTCCAGGCCCGCCCAGCGGCCGACCTGGCTACGGCTCTTCATCACAACGCGGCTGCCGTTCGAGGGCGCAAGACGAGCCGACTTGGCGCCCACGCGCGCGCCGGTGAAGCTATGCACAGCAACCACAACAAAAAGACCATACATTCAGTCGATGTTGGGACACTCAAGCCTTTCGGAAAGCCATGGGAGCGAACAAGCAAAAGGAGGTTACTAGATCGAGCGCGATAAACGATAAGGGTCGAGGCTGAAGACAGCGCCGCTGAACGAGGCGACCTCGCTCGCGAACAAGATTACTAGCCAAGAAAAGGAAAGAGACGACGCCCGAAAGCAGGCAATATCTCAGCAGTTGCAAGCATGGGGTAGAACGTGACAACACATTAGCGGGCAACGTTCCAGAGAAGCTTCGCGAGAAACCACCGTTGCTGCCATGATCTACGTTTACGGGTAAGACGATGGAACAGAATAACAACTCAACTACTGTCATCCGCAGAATAAAGGGCCGGCAAGCAAAGCCAGACGGGCACGCAAATGAGTTACGAGCATATCAAAGGCGGCGGTGAAGGAAGCTGGTGTGTTCTTTGGCGCTGAGCGGGATGAGGCAAGAACGACAAGACAGTGGGGCTTGGCGAATGTGAGTTTGGTTAGCGAAACAGTCGCAACGGCAGATTGTCGGAGCGGTGCGGCGACTTGGGCGGCGTCCTACCTGGACCGCGCCACGGGGGCGGGGGCACGGGCAGAGAGCATAGCGGGAGCCATTGTTGCAAAGGTGTTCGGCGGTGGAACGAACGGGGGAAGAAACGAATGTGGTGCGGTGTGGATGGGGCGAGGTTGCGGAAGGTGTTTAGCGGGGGTGATGATGGAGGGCTGCTACGCTGGCGCCCGTCCCCGCCGCCCGCTTGGCCCGCCACCGTGTGTGGCCGTGCGCTGGTGCCTCATCTAGAAGTTGCCAAAAGTGGATATCCGTAAGGTTATCGGACGGTCAGATGTTGAGATTAAACTTCGATCTGTCGCGTCAGCGTCAGGCTCGCCGCGGGATCCACTGACCCATCATCACGTGAACGTAGGGAAGTTGACGTTACATGTACAGGTACGTGCAGTTTGTAACAAGAAGTAAGCCCTATATATGAACCCTATCTATTCTGTCCGTATAAACGAAAGTACGGAATTTGCTAGTATTTATTATTCTATTACAAAATAAAATACGCACGAACTACTAACCAGTATTCATACACGGGCCAATGCATTCTGCTCGGAATGTATTCATTCTTGTTTGCATGTCATTGGAAGGTTTTTAGTTGGTGAATCTCCAACTCTGGCCTCGATGTGGGGTTAGCGTCGTACGGTGCGTTTCACGTGCAATGGCACGGTGTGCACTTTCACGAGCGTCGCCTAGCCGGGAGCATGATCGATCATGAGTTTGAGGCGGCTTGTTTTGAACTTCTACTCTCAGTCGTGCTTCCAAACGCCACAATTAGAGGGTGCCGGTGCGGGCTTACCTGCTAGTCCCATATCCCGGTCGCGCCCCCCCCCCCCCCCCCCAAGAAAAACGGGCCAATAGCTACTGCCTAGTGCCCCGGAGATTATTGTTGTTTAAGCAGAACATTCGTTGGATCACTCCAACAACTCCCAAACGGCCAAACGGAGCTATGTGTATTTTTTTTCCGACTAATTTCACCGATCATGGGGTGGCACCCAAAACAAGTCTCAATATCACTCGGACTACTTATTTGTTTTCCGGTGCGGAAAGCGTCACAACAACTACCTTACGGATTTCTAACACATTTGGATATTTTTAAAAACGCGACCACCCCCTGGCCACTATGAGGACGACTTCCACCGCTTGTGGACGCTTCTCAGCCCACCGAGGATAGTGACTGGATCCGGCTAAGAAAAATAGGGTTCGAACCTACGAATGTGGGTAGATCTGATACCATGCGTGTGCTATTCGTGCACATTTCTCTATAGTTTCGGGGTTTGGAATGTGGGCGTCTTTGCTCAAGGATCCGGATCCACTCATTGACCGAGGCCCCTTCCTTCCCCTAGCAGGCAGAAAACGTCACCAACAACGTGCTTATAGCTACGGAAAAGTTATCGAGTCCGTCGGTGAGGGCCGCTAGATGGTGACGTGGAATGGCGATGCATCACCCGTCAGCGAGAGAGTCTACCAATGCCCTCCGTTGCGAGCAGCCAAGCGCAAGCCGCTAACCCCTTCTCCTGCGTCTCTACCCCACAACGACAAGTGTGTAGTCATTCCCACCCCCCGCCCTCAAGTTGCGGCGATGGATTGGGCATTCATATGCTTACAGCCGGCGGCGGCTCGGTGTGGGGCAGCACGGCTACTCAATAGTTGTTGCTTGGGGTAGCGAAGGTAACAGCAAAAGAGCACGCCATGATGTATTTTCACGAACAAGCAAAACTCTTGGCGTAGCACCCGTGTGTCGCCGGCGAGTGTAATTGTTGAAAGTAATACCGTATACGTATTAGTTGCAGATAGCTTTTGTAAGCTACTCTAGATATGATTAGTACATGTCTAGATCGGACATACCGATAAACTGTTTGACTCGGTACAGAGCTGTCGCTAGGCTACAACTCTCTCACTTCTGTTGTCCCGACACCACGCATGTAGGCTGGTTGTCGCCGTAAGTGTTCCGTTTGCGGGAATGTGACTGTAACTACGTTTGCGTAAGTTATCTTCCACACTAACTGTGTTTGCATGGTTCAATAGGTTATGGGCCCCCGCCTCACGTCACTCACGCGCGACAACCTGGTTCGGCGAGCTGCGATCGACAGCTCTCCCGCAGAAGGCAAGTTTCTCTAGACACCTAGTACTTTCAGCTTGTAGTCGGCGGTATCGCCAATATAAACTGCAATCTAAAACCCGCCACCACCCCTCTTAAGTCAGCCACTCGACGGCGATAGCCAGCCACCCACACCGACGCACTCGTCGTGTGTGGACAGGGTGCACACAAGTCCAAGCTGGAGAACGGGGGGGCGCACTGTCGGGTGAATACGCATCCACAAGTTGCACGCCAGACGTAGCTTACCTTTTTTTATTTTTATATTATCTTAGCGACTCAGCCACCAGCGCAGCGCTCCACATGTCCTGGCCTTGGCCTCGACTTGTGCCCCACACTGGGTGGAGGATACAGAGAAGGTGCACTGAGACACCCCGGGGCTACAAGCCGAGGGGTCGGCGGGCATCAAGCCGTCTCTTTGCAAACCGTTGTTAGGCACGAGTCCGGCTAGCGGTTTTTACCGCTGCCTGTTCTTTATCCATCTCTTTCTTTTTCGCCCTCTGTCGAAATGGCGCCGAAAACTCCGCATGTTTCACCTCCTGACTCCCCTGAGTAAGGCTCTCACCAGAGCACCCTCGATCACCCCCCGGATACTCTCGCACTGCTCGTTGCGCAAGTTGCGCACATAACAGCTCGTCTCGACTCGCAGTCGGCCGAGGGTGCTGTTGGTGATGCGGGTGCTAATCCGCACCCCCCTGTAGCTCAGCGCCGCCACGATGCTCACATCGAACCCGTCCGGGACAGCCACGACGGCCACACCCTCCACCTGCTTGAACATCCCCACCCTGGGTACGTACCCCCGAACGCAGAAACATTCTTTGTTGCTGCTACTCCTGCAGCTCCTGTTGGCGACCCCGCCGTCGCACAGCGCCGTCATGATGCGCCCCGCGACCGCTCGCGTGCCGATGCGCACCACGACCCCTCGCGTCACGCCATCCGGGTTGATCACCTCCCACCACCTCCCCCCTTCCCCCCCGCCGGATATGCCCTTCACCACCCCGGCCCTCATATCCCGGAGGCGCCCTCTCACCTCGTCCCCCCCTACCGTGACCACCCGCACTCGTACGGCCCGCCGCGTCCCATGGCCGGCCGCTCTCCCTTTCCCGGTGGCCCACCTCCTCCCTTTCATGGCCGGCACTCTCCCCCAGTCCAACATGGCGACCCCGCCACCCGTGGCCGTCGTCGCCCTACTATTGACCCGGTGGTCATCAACCGGGCGGCGCACGAAGCCCCCGGCTTCGACAAGGACGCCCTCAACGGGTCCATGAAGATGTCGGTCCCCGTCATGTGCCCGACCACGGACTTTAAGCAATGGAAGAGGACCTTCCTTAATTTCCTCTCCATCAAGGCCGCATACCTCATTCCACAGCTGGCCATCCGCGACTCCGGCGTTTGGCTCGACGAACAAGCGCGACACTACGCCTACACGCTGCTTCTCCATGCAGCCACCGCGAATAAGCGCGCTGACCAAGCGATGAAATGCGTTTCTCTAGCACGCCCTGACAGCGCCGCTGCAGCGTGGGACATCCTTTGTGAACGCCTCGACTGTCGGTCTTTTGCTCGCTCCTTGTCCCTCCTAGACAACTTGACGGTCAGACAGCGCCCTGGTCAGTCACTCAGTGACTATGTCCACTACATGCGCCAGACCTTTGACGACTACAACGACACATGCCAATTGGTTGATGGCTCCGTTGCCATCCACCCCCACCACCTCGGTCTCCTCATGCTGCGCGGTATTTCCAGCAGCGGCCCACACGGTCAAGCGAAGCAATGCGTCATCAATGCCTTTGACACGGACTACATCATGTCGGCTGATGAAGTGATGGCCAGCATTCTCCACCTTGCGCACAACATGGACGACGACCCTGCTCCGGACACACCCGCTCCGGCCATGTCACCCCCTCCCATCTCCGCGATCGTCGCTGCGGGCCGCGGCTCGCACAGCGGTCGAGGCCCACCACACCGTAACCCTCGCGGCCATCGACCCAACAAGTGTGGCGTTTGTGGCAGGCTCAACCATCTCATATCCGCCTGCACTGCCACGGATGACGCTATCCTTAAGTGGAATCTCGCCAAGCGTAGGCTGACAGTCCAGAAGTACGGCGCCGCCTACGGCACCCCCTCTGCTCACGCTGCGCTGCTGAGCGACGTCCCTGCCAACGACGCCCCCACCGATGACACCGACTGCCTACCCACCCTCGAGGACTGCGCTGATGACTACGCTAACGACGAGGTGAGTGTCCCATTCAGCTTTGTGGCATTCTCCCCTTCCCTCGCCCCGGGTCGTAACCTGTCAAAGTTTTGGGTCGTTGATTCCGCCTGCTCGATTAACCCCACTGCGTTCCGAGATGACTTCGTGAAATTCACGCCCCCCTCCGCTCCCTCTCGCGTGGGCGGTGTCGGCGTTGACGTTAAGGGCAGTGGCTCAGTGCGAATTTCTGTCAGACTTGCCTCTGGCCAGCTCATTCACCGCACTGTGTTTGCACTCTACACCCCTGACCTATCATCTCGCTCCGCACAGCGTATTGGCAGACTACTTAGTGTCAGCTGGATGCAAACTCACAGCGGCTGTGAATTCATATTCCCCTCCAACTGTGACATTGGTTTGCTTTTGGTACCCACAGGCATGGGTGTGCTAGAACCGTCCGGAAACGGTCTCTACCTCCTTCCCCACCAGCCGGACCTCCCTTCAAGCCCATCCGCACCGGCGGCACTTGACCCCTCACCTCAGGTTGCCCTTACTGCCCAGTGTGATCCCGTCCTATGGCACCGTCGATATGGCCACCTCAACATGCAAAGCCTTCAGGCCCAGCATACTCACGGTGTCCCGACTAGCCTTGTGTTAACTAGCGCTGTAACCAAAGTTTCTTGCGACTCTTGCTTACTTCACAAAGCCACAGCTGCACCACGCAACACAGCCGCTTGCGCGAAGCCATCCCACCCCCTCCTCAACCTGTCCGCTGACCTCTGGGGCCCGGTCAATGTCCCCTCCCCACATGGCCTCCGTTACTGCTTGCTCGTCATCGACCACCACACCAACTACATGTGGGTGCGGTTCCTTAAGTCTAAAGACGACGCATGTTCGGAATTGGAAACCATCCTCTTGGACATCAAACACTTGCATGCCCGCCATCACTCCCGGACTGGCGCGTTCGCACCGGTCCTCAAATTTGACTCAGACTATGTGTTTGAAGCTGCTGTCACTCGCCGGATGTGCGCACACCTCGGCGTCGGAGTGCAGTTCTCTGCCCCATACGCCCACCACATGCTCGGCAAGGCCGAGCGTCCCTGGCGCACTAACCGGGACAATGCATCGGCGATGCTCCACAACATGGCTGTTCCCAACTCCATGTGGTCGTGCGCTGTCAGCACTGTTGTGTACCTTCGCAACCGCACGTACAGTCGCTCGGTCGGACCTAATGGGGGCGTCCCCCTCACACTCCTTACGTCGTCGGTGCCCAACGCCTCCAAGTTCCGCGTCTTTGGCTGCGCCGTTTTCGCCAAGGTCCCCGACAAACAACGTCGGAAACTCAGTGAAAAAGCATTTCGCGGCGTCATGGTGGGCTATCCCCCTGACGCACCCGGGTATCGTGTCTACAATCCGGAAACGCGTCGTATCACCACTTCCGTACATGTTGTCTTTCAGGAAGCCACCACAGGCTTCGACACACAACCCTCCGTCGACTCGGCCATCACCGACTCTTCGGACGACGTACCCGCAGCCTCACCCCTGTCCCACCCCATTGACCTCACATTACCCACACCCCTACCCCCCCCCGGCAGTCCCTCGCCATGCTCGGCTTCGCTCCCACCCCATTCGCTACGGCGATATGGTTGCCCACTTGTCCGACTACCCACCAACCCTCGTAACGGCGTGTTGTGATCATGAACAAGGCAAAGCTCACGACGACATCTTTGAGCACCCTCACGTCCCCGACCTTGTCACTGGTCCCCCACACACACCTGCGGGCACGTCCCCTACTGCCATCGCCCTCCTCTCCGCCCGAGAGTGTGTGGAACCAAAATCCTATCGGGCTGCGCTGGACAGCGCCCAAGCCCCCCAATGGCAAGCCGCTATGCAACATGAGTATTCCTCCCTCATTAGCAACGGCACGTGGGACCTTGTGGACCTCCCCCCCGGCCGCATGGTCGTTAACAGCATGTGGATCTTCAAAGTCAAGTCGGATACCGCCGGCGACGTCTCCCGCTTCAAAGCGCGGTTCGTCGCCAAGGGGTGCAGTCAACGCGCTGGACTTGACTACACGGAGACCTTCTCACCGGTCATCCGCATGGCTAGCCTGCGTCTCTTCCTAACCATCGCAGCCGCCCGCGACCTTGAACTCTGCCAGCTTGACATCGACACAGCGTTTATCTACGCCCCCATCCGATAGGATGCGTACATCCGCCAGCCCCTCGGATTCACCGATGGAACGTCCAAGGTTTGTCACCTCAAGCGTTGCCTCTACGGCCTTAAGCAGTCCCCCCGCGAGTTCAACATGCTACTTCGTGCATGGCTCGTCGACCATGGATGGCAACAATGCGTCTCCGACCCGTGCATCTACATGTTTCGCACCGGCCACGTCTTCGCCATGATCGCCCTGTACGTCGATGACATTCCCGCGGCCTGCAATGATGCCACCTGGCTCGCATCGTTCAAAGCCCAACTCGGAGCACGGTTCAAGATCAAGGACCTAGGCGACCTCTCCCAACTCCTCGGCATGCACATCACCCGCGACCGCTCCACGCGCACAATCTCGCTGGACCAGTCCAAGTACCTGCGCGACATCCTCGCCAAGTACGGCATGTCCGACTCTAAGCCGTCGTCCCTTCCGATGGACCCGGGCTTCCTCGCCGGCCTTGCACACTTGCACTCGCCCTCTCTCACAGGAGTGGCCAAGGACGTCTACCCCAGCCTCATGGGCAGCCTCCAGTACGCCGGCGTTTGTACACGCCCCGATGTCTCCACGGCGTTGAGCATCCTCGGCTCTGCCCAAGCCTCGCCCACCGAGGCACACTTGCAGGCTCTGAAAAAGTCCTCCGCTACCTCCATGGCACCATCGACATGCGCCTGACGTTGGGGGGGGGCCTGGACCACAGCCTCCAACTCACATGCTTTGCCGACGCTGATTGGGCCAACGACAGCAGCACCCGCAAGTCTCGCTCCGGCTATCTCTTCACCCTCGGACGCGGGCCATTCAGTTACAAGTCCAAACAACATACTTGTGTGGCTCAATCCACGTGTGAAGCCGAGTACTACTATGTGGCTGACGCCACCAAGGAGGGACTCCACCTCCGACAACTCATGGGGGAAATCTTCAACTCCCCCATCACCGAAACCACCACCATCTGGGAGGACAACCAAAGCGCCATTGCATACTCCCAGAATGCCTTGGTCAGCGAGAAGACCAAGCACATCGGTCTGAAGTGGCACTTCCTCAAAGACCACGTGGAGCAGGGAACCATCAAGTTGAGGTACCTCCCCACTGATCAAATGGTGGCTGACATGCTCACCAAACCCCTCCCAGGACATGCACTAGCAAGACACCGAAGTGCGATCCTTGGAGGACAAGACCCAATGCAACGCTTCATCCCGTAGCTACCTTCAGGGGGAGTGTTGTAAGTAATACCGTATACGTATTAGTTGCAGATAGCTACTGTAAGCTACTCTAGATATGATTAGTACATGTCTAGATCGGACATACCGATAAACTGTTTGACTCGGTACAGAGCTGTCGCTAGGCTACAACTCTCTCACTTCTGTTGTCCCGACACCACGCTTGTAGGCTGGTTGTCGCCGTAACTGTTCCGTTTGCGGGACTGTGACTGTAACTACGTTTGCGTAAGTTATCTTCCACGCTAACTGTGTTTGCATGGTTCAATACGCAGCAATTCTAACTGTGTAACGCAGCAATTCTTCCGACGAGATGTAGCCATCAATTCTATATGTTCCTATGAGCATCATGTTCGAGGTGAAAGTTTCCTTGGCAATTTATGGTTAATTATGTCAAGAACTCCGCAATGTCTCATCGTATGCCCTCACCCGGCACACAAATGATCGCAAGCGGCGGAATAAACAACAACGACGGTGAATTCATCGTTCTCGCACGTACGGATGTAGTGTCCGCCATTTGTGTGTAACATAGTGCAAGCTTGGCCGTGGCGCTATTGTTAGCACTAGCATCGCATTGCCTAGTGCCTATGTACAAGGTAGCAAGTCGGTATCTTAGTACTTGTTGTTTTTATAATAGCGTTACTCGACTTCCCCGTTAGTGGCGGCCGGTCGGCTCTGCCGGTACCTCCGCCGGCCACCATCTCCCTCGCCTTTCACTCCCGTTATCACAACAGTTGGCCCCCTTGTCGGGCCGGCTCGACTACCCGTGTAACCATTGTATTACCATCTCCAACATGCTATCGAGGTGAGAAGTCACGTGGGATGCATTATATTCGGCGTGCAACATGGATACTCGCTTAATAAGACAAACGCCATTACTAGCTATGAATACAATACTTTACGTAGTACTTGTTTTCTTTTCTTTCCCGCGCATTTAATTAGCGACGCTACATGCCATCACATTGCCGACAACAGTGGACGACCTATCTCTCAGCCACGCACACAAGCGCACTCTATCGCTTCATGTGGACAAGGTGCATACATGTCCAAGCTGGATTAACGGGGGGAGCATAGACGAGTGAATACCTCATATACAATGTGCACGACAAGAATTTCTTAGATCATTAGCCGTCATGTCAGCGGTAATATACACATGTAACTCCCGCCACTCTCTCTTGGCTGTCGATATGGCCCACTAAGGGTGGAGGACATCTAAAATATACTCTGAGACACCACGGAGCATCATAAAGGGGTCATCGAGCACCACGCCATCATTTCGAAACCACCGTTGTTAGACATAGACATAACTAGAAGTAGATATTTTGCTGTTGGCCTTCAAGTTAGCGACATCGCGACAAAATGGGGCGGCAACGACAATATTGGGGGACTCGCCCCGTCCAATCAATCCCAGTCTAGCGTCGCCCTCATCTAACGATGTACTTCGTATCGTGTTGGAGCATATGCAAGCGTTCCACGCTCGGGTAGACGGGCAAGAGCGCGTGCGGTCGGACGACCTGCGTCGTGACGCACTTCATGATTATTCGTCGTCGCCAATTCTCATCGACTCTACCGCCCCGCCCACACATGCGCACATTGAGTACTCATTCTTCAACTACGGGTCGTAAATGACGACGTGGATCTACTCCGGCCATAGTCAACGGCACACTATCGACCATGTTTTTTAGCTTAGACGGTTCGCTACGCACATCATCGGGGATTGCAGTTCCCGCTCATTTTAGCGTGGATGAGTCCCTTCCATATCCGAACGTAGACTTAAAAATATGGAAAAAAAACTTTCCTTGTGTTTCTGTCCCTTAAATGCCCTTGCACGAATTCTACAGCTTGCATTGTCGTCCTTGGGTGTGCCTCTCAACCCCAAGGCACAACGTTGTGCATACGCTATGCTCATCAACTGATGTGGGAAGCATAAAGATTCAAGCAATACCATAGCGTCTCTCACGGATTCCACTGTGACATGGCATGAGTAAAGCACGCCTACGCCGGCGCGCCATGCGTATGTGTGTGTGGGGGGGGGGGGGGGGGGGGGGGGGGGGGGGGGAGGGTTAGCAAGTGTACATGTGCTCGTGTGCGTGTGTGTGCGTGTGCATTGTGTGCGTGTGTGTGTGTGTGTGTGTGCGCGCGCGCGTGGAAGGGGTCAACTACATAGCTAGCTAGAGAAGGGATGGTTGATGGGCCGTTGGGATGGCGGGAACCCGAATGTGTGATGCACCTTCGGGACTTGCTAGAGTGCACGGGTGACGGGTCGTGCCACATGTATCGTCTGAATCCGTTATCTCACGTGTATGAGATATACCCGTTCAAATTTGACTCTCGCACATGCACACACACACAAGGGCAAACAAAAAAACCCACCCTTACTAGGTTATCGCCCGCCAATATGGCGATATTATATTAAGAATATGGCCATGATAATTTGATTTGGAATCTTTCAATTTTCGCGTGCGTTTAGGTGAAATGCTTCAACTAGTGTGGCGGTTAGCCTCGTCAAGCTAAACGCTAGCACAAATAAGTTCTAATCTGTCTAATTCTGTCGTTGCAAGATGGCAAATGATGTTGTCGAGAGACGATGGTGAAAGATGTCTCACTGCTGTACTTAAGCAGTTTATGTTGTAAGTGAACAAAGGAATTGTTAAATGGTTCTGTCGCCTCCCTCTACTGCACTGGGCTTAAATAGGTTTCTGCCCAGATTGCTTACGCATGCAAGCTACGCTTACGTGTCATGCGTTAAGGCTGTCTAACCGTCGTCATCTGTCCTGAGACGCGGCCTGCCTAGCATTGGGTTTTACGACGCGGCTCCTTCTGCATTGAAGAGCTCGCTTAGGCGCGTCATCTGGTTGGTTAGATTAATTATGCGTATTTGTACGTACCGGGAGGTACTGCTCGTACTGTAGCATCAGCACCCTTATGAATATTGCAGTAGCGACGTACCCACGTTTGTACGTCCATCCTATGGAAAAGCACGAATTAGCGTTTGTAACGAGTACATGTACAATGTCCTGCAATGTACTGTTGCATCACTGTACTCGTCACACTCGTACCCTCCCCCTCTTGACAGATCTTGAGGCCGCCGCGAAGCAGACCTCCGTGGTTCTTAGCTCCTTTATTAAAGCAGTTACTGGGACTCAGGAATGCGCGATGGGTGAGCGTGCATGAAGTCGATGTACGCCTGAGTCTTGGCAAACTTGTGCCATTGGGGCGTCTCCAAGAATTCTTGTAACGCTATTGTTCGGTGCACTTCGTTCAACCGGTGCCAGACAGGTGGAATGTCGTCATCACTTAAGTGCGTCATGAAGAGCTGATATTTGCCTCGTCGCCCAGGTAGCGACTTGATGCACACAGCAGAGATGTGCGAGACGTCAAACTCCTCGTCGTCTCCTTCAGCAACAGTCACCGGAACAGCTGGTCGTAGTGGAGCGGTAGAGCAGGGTCGTAAATTGTTCACATGGAACACATGATGTAAGCGTACAGTCGCTGGAAGTTTCAACCTGTACCTGTGTTTCCCAATCTGCTCCTCCACTGAAAAAGGGCCGAGCTGTTTGTCTCTGAGTTTCCGGTTCGGTTGTCCTCGCAGAAAAAGGTTTGCTGTGACGACTGACACCTTGTCTCCCTTAGCGAAATGTGGCGTTGTAGACGGTTCTGTGCGTGCTTGCATCTCGTCCTTGTGTAGCTGTAACACTGAGCGTACCAAGGTATGTACTTCATGTAACAGTTTCAACCATTATGTTGCGTCTTGCGAAATTGGAATCGATGGTCGCATGCTGAACAACATGTCAGGAGGCTCCTCATGAGAGAACCCAAAGTTAGCCTCGAACGGTGTGTGCTCAATTCCGAGTGCACGCGAAGCGTTGTACGCAAATTCCACTTGTGGTAGTAGCGTTGTCCAATCAGAGCCATCATAGCAACAGAAGCAACGAAGAAGCTGCTGAAACGTGCTGTTCACTCGCTATGTCAACCCGTCTGTTTATGGATGTCGACTGGAAGACATGTTCAGACGCGTTCCGAGGCGTCTCCAAAGTGTCTGCCATAAAGCACTGACGAATCTCGGGTCACGGTCGCTAATCAGCAATTCAGCACACGGGGCAGTCCATGTAAAGGGTAGACTCCCTTTAAAAACAAAGTTGCAGTTTCTTCGGCAGTAATCGACTTTGTACATGGCAGAAAATGGGCCATTCGAGTTATATGGTCTACTATAATCAGCACACTGTTAAAGCCATTGCTCTCATGCAAGTGTGTCAAGTAGTCAAGACCAACTGTATGCCACGGTCTGGGTGGAACAGGAAATGGGTAAAGAGTCGCAGCCATCTGCGGTCGAATCTTTGCTCGTCGGCACACGACGCAGCGTTCACAGAAATCTTTCACATCTTGGCGAATTCGTTTCCACCAGAATCTGTCGAGTGTTGTAGCAAGAGTGCTAGCAACTCCTTTGTGACCAGCTGACGAACTTTCGTGCAGCTCTGTGATCAATCTCAGTCGGAGCTCAGAGTTCTGTGGTATACAAAGGCGATTGAGGCGCCAAAAGTATCCGTCTTTGGCTTCAATCCGGCTGTCTTTTGTCCACTCACCCTCGTCCCCATAAAACGAGTCTTGGGAGCACCCCTCGCGAATGAGATCAGCGAACTCATGGCTCAGCTGCAACGCGTTAACAGTCAATATATTTAACTGCGCGTCTTCAAACAGTAGCTGGGACTTCCGTCGTAATTCTCGTTCTGACGGAACCTCGCCATCCCGAAATAAGGGTACTGTGGCATGAGGTACGAAGTCTGGACGCCGGCTTAACGGGTCAGCTTCGTTCAGAGCTCCCTTGCGATATGCAAGTGTCATCGAGCCCACAAACGGTTGCAAATCCCGCAGGTATCTTGCTTGCCGTTTGTTTAGCCTGTTGTTCGGTTGCCTTAGCAGATGTCGCAGTGTGTCGTGGTCTGTTACGACAAGGAGCTTAGAGCACCCTTCAAGATAGCACCTCCAATGCTTGACAGCTTCGCATACGGCCAAAGCTTCTAAGTCGTACGCAGAGTAAGTGTTACCACGCTCAGCTGGATTCAGCTTATGCGCCCAGTGAGAGACTGGTTGAAGACCTCCTCCTTGGTCTTGCAATAGGACTGCTGCAATCCCCACTGTTGAAGCATCTGTAGCCACGGTGAACGTCGCGTCCGAGCCGACCTCCGGAAGGATCAGGCATAGCGCGGAAATGAGCCGTAACTTGAGAGTCTCAAAGGCTTCCAAAGAGGCAGGCGTCAGCGCAACCTTCTGTGGCTGGGACTTCCGCAGTAAGTCCGTCAATGGAGCCGTAAGGTCGCTATCATGGTGTATAAATCTGGCATAGAAGTTGCAGAATTGTACGATACTACGAACTTCCATCTGCGTCTTGGGCACTGGCCAGTCTGGAACGGCCTCAACTTTCTTTGTGGAAACCGAAATTTTACCGGCGGACACAGTATAGCCCAGGTACTCCATCTCTTGCAATCCGAAGAAGCACTTCTTAAGGCGTAATTTCAAGCCTTCCTCCTTAAATCGCTGCAGCACGAGACGCAGGTGCTCGAGGTGCTCCTCCAGAGTGCGACTGTAAATACAGACGTCATCGAGGTAGACTGTCACGAACTTATGTAAAAAGTCGCGAAGTATGTCATTCATCATCCTCTGGAATGTAGCCGGCGCATTGCACATGCCAAACGGCATGGCGACATATTCCATTAAGCCATCAGAGGTCTAAAAAGCCGTCTTGTGAATGTCCTGGTCACGCACTCGAACTTGCCAGAAGCCAGAGGCGAGGTCGAGGTGTGTGTAAAAAATCGCGTCCTTAAGTTCGTCCAAAGTGTCATCCACACGCGGAAGTGGGTAAGCATCTTTACGCGTAACCTCGTTAAGGCCACGGTAGTCAATGCACGGACGTAGCGAGCCATCAACTTTCCGCACAAAAAGAATTGGCGAGCCGAACTCACTGTAGCTGGGACGGACTAGACCAGCCTCCACTGCGTCTTTGAGATGGCAAAATGATGTTGTCGAGAGACGATGGTGAAAGATGTCTCACTGATGTACTTAAGCAGTTTATGTTGTAAGTGAACAAAGGAATTGTTAAATGGTTCTGTCACCTCCCTCTACTGCACTGGGCTTAAATAGGTTTATGCCCAGATTGCTTACGCATGCAAGCTACGCTTACGTGTCATGCGTTAGGGCTGTCTAACCGTCGTCATCTGTCCTGAGACGCGGCCTGCCTAGCATTGGGATTCACGACGCGGCTCCTTCTGCTTCGAAGAACTCGCTTAGGCGCGTCATCTGGTTGGTTAGATTAATTATGCGTATCTGTACGTACCGGGAGGTACTGGTCGTACTGTAGCATCAGCACCCTTATGAATATTGCAGTAGCGACGTACCCACGTTTGTACATCTTGTTGTGTACCGGGCATGTGTCTCAAACACCAAAATAACAAACGGCGACTTTAATTTGGTAAACAAGCATCAAATCAAAGTTTGAATAAAGCACTCAATGATGTGGCATTTTGCCTCTCAAGCTAAGTGTTGACACAAATATGTTACTGCTTTTGTTGTCACCGCATATAAGAGTGCACAGGAAGGAAGATGAGAGATGTCTTATTGAGTTAACAATAGAATGTAATTATTAAGCAAAGAAATTGTAAGTCATGCATGTCATCTCCCTCCACTGCACTAGGCTTAAATTGCTCTAGCATGGCTAGCTCTCGCCTGCTTTTGCGTGGTTCTCGAGACATGCGCTATGGCTCTCGTAGATGTTAAAACGAACTAGCGACCCGGCTTGTCTGCTTCGGGAAATCATACCATCGCGTCGTGTAGCAAGTTAGATTATCTAAGCACAACGTACGTACCGGGAGGTAATAGTAGAACAACATTGTACAATACTATCTCGAGCTAAATTGCGGTGGCGATGTAACCTCGATACATCCTTCCGATGGAAAAGTACGGATCAAACTAGTAACGAGTACATGTACAAGTCATGTAATGTATTGTTACATGTCAAGACTCGTCACAATAATCACTCATTGCAACAGCAGCATCGGCTAGCTAGGACTCAGGCGTTGCTTGAAGCGCGCACCCTAAATACGTGCATAAGCGGTTTGGCAGGCCAACCTAGTAATATGCGCCCTACTAATACTTGAACGCTTGGGACCGTGTGTTGGCTTGATCATTTTGCTAGGACAAGCGCGAAATTGGGCCTAGGCGTACGCGTCCCACACGCATTGAGGTTTTTGCAACCACGCGTTGCCTCTAACCTTGTTTGAGCAGCGGTATGGGATCGATTCGATATGTCATCCTCGGCATGTTCTAAGACGCGGAGTATTTATTCCCATGCTTCGTATGTTGGAAACCCATTGCCACAATATTAATACGGCACGGGTATTCCCGCGCGCGAGGGGCGTTTCATGATTCTACATTAATATTCAATTTCATACGTGTGTATTGCCCACAACCCGTCGTCTTGCCCGCATTCATGCCATGCGTGAACGTTGTAACCATCATTGTCATCCATGCGGCGGGGATGTGCTTGGATCTATAGAATATATCATGCTTGGCTGCCCGCCCGGGAAGTGCCACCGTCGTAATTTTGGCACATTAGCCCCATAGTTCAAAGACTTCGTACGTCTATTCGCTACGACCTCCCCTAAGGAGATAATTGCATTGCTTTTGGGTGGCATCTCCACTTGCCGTCATGGCGCCATTCATTTTACGGTTATGAAGCGAATAGGAGGTTTTACTACTTAGTATGGCGCCAAGCCCTCCCTCATATTGCTTTATTTGCAATTCATGCATATATCGCAATCCCGAAAAGTTTTGCTCCATGAGATGGGCCTTGCTCCTTCTCGCATTACCCGAATGGGCCGCCGTCGGGACGGGTAGGGTATACCTTTCTTGGTCAATGCCGGGAATGCATTCATTCTTGTTTGCATGCTATTGGGATAAGGTTTTTAGATGGTGAAACTCTGATATTAGCCTCGATGTGGGGTAAGCACAGTACGGTACGGTCATCGTGCAATAGTACGATGTACATTCACAGGAGCGTCGCCTAGCCGGGAGCATGATCGATGCTGAGTTTGAGGTTTGTTTTGAACTTTTACTCTCAGTCGTGCCTTCCAAACGCCGCCCGAAGAGGGTGCCGGAGCGGGTAACCATATCCGAGGGGGCGCAGAAACAAAAAGCTCAATTTATTCCGCATTTTCCTTGTTCAACAACTCTGTACGGTTGTCTACAAATATGGATGGACGCGTAGAACAAAGAAGCGTAGAAAAAATTAAGAGGGAAAAACGGAGGGAAAGGATGAAAACAAGATAATGAAGGACAACACCAAAATAATGAAAGCATATACCTAATTGCAAAGATGACAAAACAATTAATAACACGTCGCCAATCTATTAGCCAAACTCATTCATTTCAAATGCAAACAAAAGCTCAGAGACGGCACTTTCTCGTAACGGGCGAGTGAAGAAATGAAAGCGTCACTGTCACTAAGCATTTTCACATAAGCTCCGCTTCGATCACATCTAAAAAGACGCAATCGACTGACAAATGTGCGACGAGCCGCATTTGCCGATAGCACCGCGCACGGTCGCCGATCCCTCCCTCTTGCCTTTCATTTCTAAAAACTCTCGTCCATTCCACCCCAATCAACCCTCCTTTGGGGGTGTCACGACGCGAGGGCACTCGTGCCTCCGTCGCAGCGCCTCTGTGGTGCGCCGCACATATGATAAAAGTGAGCAAAGCCGACAAAAATAAGCTCCTAATCACGAAGTACGCAGTGACCGTTCGAGCTCACCGTTTATGGGGAGTGGTGCTGGGTGGGTCGCTCATGCGCCCCCGCCGTAGTTTCTCTGGAGAGAGTAAGAGGAGCCGCCGGGGGAGCGAAAGGCGCCGGCCTCCATTTGTTGCAACAGCCTCACGACATCCAGCTGGCTCACTCGCGTCGACGCCGCCGCCTCCCGAGCGACCTCCTCGCGATGCCGCGCTTCGCGCACGGTCATAAACACACGCATGACCACCAGCAGCGGCAGGATGACCAGGAAGATGCGGATGAGGAACCAAAACATCAACACGCCGATGTCGAGGTTCGCCTCCTGTGGGCTGCTGCGGTGCGAGGCGTGCCATGCCGTCTCGTGGCTCGGGTGTGGGTACTGATGGACGGCGCCGGTGGAGGGCGAAGGCAGCTGAACGGATGACGAGGTCCCATTGTGGGGCCCATTCTCCTGGACAGCCCCAATCCAAAGTCATCATGACAGCAAAATCAGCCACGGAGAGCATTAGGGTTTTAAATTTAAGGCTTCAGGTTTGAGTTAACAAAGCTTCAACCCAAACAAATGATGCAATGTAAGTCAGTCACAGACAATCCTAGGGTTCTAATTTAGGGTTTCGGGGGTATGAGATAGCAAGTTACCCAAAACCAATGATGCAATGTCAAGAAAAGCAGCCCCAGGCACGATTAGGGTTTGCGGTTGTAGGGGTACGGGTAAGAAAATCAACAATAGCAATGATAAAATGTAAAGAAGATCGGCCACAGACAATAGACAATATTAGGGCTTGCGGTTTAGAGTTGCGCATCGACGGGCAGGCGAGCGGCGCACCTCGAGGGCGAGGGAGCTGCGGTGCAGGAGGACAGTCCCCAGCATGAGAAGGCCGAGTGTGAGGCAGTAAGCGCCGCCCACTCGTTGGCTGCTCACGTTGCTCATGTCCGCATTGGCCATCTCATCACCCAGCGACTGCGTCACAGCATCGCAACAACAGAGCGGCGACCAATCAACTTGACAGAACGAGCCCACAGATAAAGGGTGTCATCATGCACACCACCATGCACACGAACACCCAAGGTGTCCACTTCCTCTCTCCCTTTGTGAGAGCGCATGGTGGTAGTGTGGGTACGCTCACAATGATGGGGACGTCGGAGAAGCCGCCGGCCGTCCTGACCATGTAGCGCTGGCGGAAGGGGCCGAGGAAGGGGAGGGCGGAGAGGGCATCGAGGGACAAGTCACGCAGCTGTGCGGGCTCAGGAACGCTGAAATCCCCCTTTTCATGTGCCCCACACCACAAAGCACAGTCAGACAAGACACAGTGGCTCGGACGGGAGACACAATGAGCGGTATCAAACAAAAAGACGACAGTGACAGGCACTCCACATTAACAACCATTCGGCATTCAGAAAGGGGCAGAAAGGAGGATGCGGGGGAGCAGATGAAAGGGGGTGAGGTATGGACAGATGGAAGGAGGATGGAATGTGAAAAGGGGGAGAGGGAACCTGAAATTCCGAGTTGCAGATTTCGCACAGTTTATTTCCTTTCTCGTTAATCCATTTCTGAACGCACTCGTGGTGGGCCCACTACCACAGGCACACAGAGAACAATACATTCAGCAACACCCCTTTCCCTTTTCCTGTTTTGTTATGGAGATGCACTCGGCTTCAGATGGAAAGATGAAAACACTGTTAAGTTCCAGAAGGGACAGGAAATGAAGCGTGATGTGCTGCTGAGTGGGTGTGATCAAGGGGTTGGAAGGATAGCGAGGGAGGGTGCACATTTTACCTTGACCGTGCCGGCACACTTGCACGGACACTCTAGGTTTCCTGCCACGTCATCCTCGGAGCAGATACGACACTCGAACAGTTCGCCCTCTTTCACGTCCACCTTCGAATAAAGGGAAAGGGCGCATCAGAATGCGTGTCGGTTCTCGATGACGACAGGGGCGTGGCGGGGGCACGTGTGAGGCGTGGTGGGGGGGGTTACCACGCTGTCCGCTCTCGCATAGCTTGTGTCGTCCGAGGCCTCCGACGTCGGTGTGAGCTTCTGCCGGTCCCACGGTGCAGCGGCGTCGAGTTAGCGAAAAACTAGTAAACTAGAAACTAGTAAAAACGCGCAAAATCAGAGCAATAATTCAACCGACAGAAGCGGCTGCTCCGAAAGCGACGAATTCGCTCGCCCGCCCGTATCGACACTACGCGCAGCAATAGGCCCGGTCGCGGTCCTATCCAGAAAGTTATCCGAAGATACGAGACGTTGGGTTTTGGAGAGATGGCGTTTTTGAGCTCAATGAAGCAACACCGCAAAGTGACGGACGTAGCACAGCTCGTGGCTCGAATGCGTGGTGTAGCTGGGGACCCTCACAGCCACTTCACCGAAATTGCGACAGAGTGGCGAGTCACATGCGCCTTGGCGACTGGCTAGAAAGGAACCCTGAGCACCCTGCCCTAATTCTCCGCCGTGGCTTGGCCCTCGCTTGCCTCGACTGGCATAGATAGGGCCGAAGACGACGGGCAGGCGATGACCTGCCTGGCCGGTACCCCCCCCCCAGCAGCATTCGACACCGTACCGAGCCCTAGGTTGGGATAAGCGCGCGGACTTTAGTGTTTAGGGTCGCGCGAAGGGGGGGGAAGGGGGCGAGGCATGTCTTGGCAGGGAAGCCCGCGCAAGGTTATTCCGTACTGCCGCAACTACATGATGCGAGGATGCGGCGGAAAGCCCGAATAATATAAGCCACCCCGTGGCAGTAGCGACCCTTAACTCTGGCGCACCTGTAGTTCCACCCCGTCGTCACTCCCGCCACCGCTACGAGTAGGGGTATCGGAGCTGCTATCCATGCCCGAAACGATGCGCTGAGTTCCTGAGGCGCTGGTTGGGTTAGTTAGTATCGCGGTGTGCAGGCTGGGGCGGGCCACTGATTGGTAACCCCGCTGCAGCAGCGCGGGAGGCATGCGCGGCGGTGGTGACGCGGCAGGCATCCGGCCCGGGTGTAGCCCTCGCTCGAGTGATTGGGGCGAAGTTCATATAATCCTTAATCCTTAAGTTGAACCGGCCTTAAACTGTCCTATCCCTAGCTAGACGACACTATATTGTACCGCCATTCCGCCAGGTACGGGTACCTGTACCGTAGAAAAGAAAAAAATGAGGCGGCAGCTGAAGATATTTCAAGTAATAAAGTGATGCGGCCTTATTGGGTGTTTACAATAAAGCAGGGGGAGGCTCCGTTTGCCAAAAGTGTTGATCTCTTACATTTTTTGCTCGCAAGGGGCCTAGGGCCCGGTACGTACGCTAATTGAGGGAATCGGGAGGGAGGGTTGCGTGAGCTGTGCTCGCGCAAAGGCAGAAGGTGGACGACCTATGTGTGTCGGCGCGTCATATAGGGGTAACGCATGTCTGTGTTTTACCAACAGTGTCATGCGTACTCTAGCGGTTAGAATTTGTAACGTCGTGGCAACGCCCGACTATTCTCGCCCCCATTGTAATTTAAACCTCTATAATTTCAATATGACCATTTACAAAGCAGGGGGAGGCTCCGTTTGCCATGTTGTCGCCATTGGGCGGGTTGTTCGTCGTTGGTTGGCCACCCCATGGTGTGAGCCAGCCGAAGAAGAACCACTCTGACCGTCCTGCAAGGGCGGTCGGGTCGATGTAGTCGAGGACGACGCTGGACTCCGTTGACCAGCCACCGAAGTGTTTGATCTTCTGTAGCGTAACCCCGATGCTGTAGGCGGCTGTCGCAGTCCCTTTTCGGAGGGAGTGTGATGTCCAGCTGTAACCCTCCGGGGGTCGTTCTTGCAGTGCCATCGTGACTTCGGAGAGCCATCCCGTGAGCGTGTTGGCTGTCCATCTGTCGTGTCGTTCTGAGGTGCTAATCGCCCACCGCGCTGTCGGGTATTTTCCGTCCGAGAGCGTGTGTCGGATAGCGTCGAAGAACAATAACATTTGAACTACCTCGCTGTGTATTGTAGGCGGTAGGTGACATAGTAGTTTGCGCTCTGCTGACACTTCGCGTTGTCCCTTCCTTGTACGGTGGTACAAGCGTAGTCCGTCTGCCTCGGAGGCGACGAGGTCCTCGGTTAAGCAGCCTATGCCTGCGCCCCCTCTACTGAAGAATAAGTACAGTAGTACCACCGTAGTGCATGCCCGTAGTAAACGTACTTGTTCGCGTGCTGGGCTGGCTAGGAGCAATTCACGCGACGTGGCCGCCGTGAGTTGGAGTCGTAGGGCTTGAGCCATGCGTAGGGCTTTTTCGATGATATAGGCGGGCAGGTGGACCCGTACCGTCGTGTCGTCAATCGCGACTTGAGAGGCCGCTAGGCCTTTTCTCACTTTAGCGACCAGATCTCCGAGAGCAATTGCTTCGAGGCCGTGGTCCTTGAAGAAACCGTTGACCGCTGAGAGGTACGGCTGGAGACTTGAGGCCTTGATTGTACCTAGTTGAACTAGCCATGCGACGTAGCGTGCCATGTGTGCCGGTGTGGCCACTAGCGGCGCGAGTCGTTGCTCCGTACAGAAATCGAAGTAGCGGCGTATAGTACTGCCGTACGTTGCTGCCGTGCTAGGGGCCCATGCTGCGGCGAGGAGAGCCAAGGTCTTGGTGCCCAGTGCGTCAGAACCGAGAATTTTGGTCATGTACGGTTTCATCGTCTCGATCCACGGGTTGGTGGTGGCTGTGACGGTAACTCGGTACTTAGGCTGTGCTTTTCGGCCGGGCTGAGGGTGCGGGATTCTTGGCGCGTTGTGTACTCCCGTAAATAATGCTAACGTAGCACTGACCGCCCCTCGCCTCAGATAGAGCCACGCCGGAAGGGAACGCGGAATACTGTCACAGGCCAGTGTGGACTGCATGTTGTACCGCGTAGCGCCCGCCGTCCGGGTTGGAACAAGTTGTGGCGTGGCGCGATGATGATTTCCTCGGAAGCCAGCTCGGTAAGCGCCTGGTGCCAGACCTTGCGTGTCCAGCGCGGGGCGACTACGGTAGCTGCTGCTCCGCTCTGTCGAAGTTTTTGGACGAGGTTGGGTAGGAGGGGCCAGGGTGGGTTGCACCAATTGTTCTCCTTTCGCCAATCGTTGTCTGAGAGGTGTATGGCGTCTACAGCCTCGCACGTGGGGTCCTTCCAGCCAGCGTTGTACTGGGGTAGTAGGGTGTTGAGGGCTGAGGCGAAGCGGTCGATAGAATGCTTTCCGAACCTCGCATCGAGTTCTGCGAACAGTACCGGGTCTAGTCGCCAGTCGTCGCTGTCTAGATGTCGACTGAGCCTGTCGGCCCACACGTTCGCCGCTGACCTGATGTAGCGGGCCCTGATCGTGATAGAGTTCGTATCGAGTAGGCACCATAGTCGTCGGAGTTCGTCCATCATAACTGGCGACCGTGAGGTCAGGCCAGTCAGAATGTGACATACTGCTTGGTTGTCCTCGTGCATGAGGACGTTGCGGCCTGCCAGTTGTGGTAGGAAACTCTCGACAGCGTGACGGACGGCCTTCAGCTCCTTCCAGGTAATGTGTTGTTGTTCGTCCTCCTTGCTCCAGAATCCTCGAGCCTCGACTTGCTCGTTTAGGACCGCGCCCCAACCATACCCGGAGCTGTCCGTGTGTAGATATGCTGTTTCCACGGGTTTGTGGATGGGCTTGCCGTTGGACTGACTGGGCACCTCTGTCCACCACTGTAGGTCGCGACGTAGCTGGGGGGTGAGCCGGACGAGGCCACCCCACTTCTCGCCGACGACGGAGTGAAGTTCGCGGAGGAAGAACCTGGCCGCCGGAATTGCCAAAAAAAGGTATTGGGCCTCCCCTGCGAGTGACTGCAGGTCTTTTACGGGTAACCAGCGCGCGTTCCGTGTAGCTCTCCCGATGAGGTGTCTGGCATGTTGTGCAATCTTGTTGAGTTTTTGCTCCGGCGCGTACAAGTAGCCTGACGCTGTGTCGATGTCGATACCCAGGTGGTGCCCGACTTGCGCTGGTGTCCAGAAACCCTTGGTGGGGTGTCGGAGGAGACCGAGCCGGTCGAGCAGCTGTGACAGGCGGTGGCGTAAGGTAAGCGCTTCCGCCTCTGTAGACGCGAAGAGTAGAAAATCGTCGACGTAGGGTAGTATTCGGGCGCCTCGCCACCGCGTTCGTCTGAGGTAGGTCTTCGAGCTGCTGTTCGTCGGTGGGGTAGGTGCTTCGGGGTCCGGGTTTCGCAGGAAATTTACGAAGGTGAGCGTCATCTTGCAGAAATAAAACGGGGATAGGGACCAACCCATAGGTAGCCCGGCTAGCCTGTAGAGTTGGCCTCGGACGTTGACGGTGAAGTAGTTTCGGTCCGCTGGGTTGATGCCCAGTGCGTAGAACCCGTCTTGTAGGTCGAAGCTGAACATATAGTCCCCCTTGCGGGTGAGGTGCTTTACCCCGAGTAGGGTCTCCATCTTGAGTCGTTTTCGCACGCAATACTTGTTGAGTGGTCGTAGGTCGCAGATTAATCGCCACTGGTTGACGCCCGGTTTTGGGACTAGGAATAGTCTGGAGACGTAGTCGCTGCATGTCGAAGGTTCCCAAGCGCCGGCCTGTACAAAGCGCGCTAATTCGCGTTCGACGAATTCTAGTTGGGCAGGGGTAGCATCGAGTAACGACACTCCTTGGTTGAATCGTGGGGGTGGGCGGTTGTTTTTGAACGGTATCGATACGCCCTCCCGGATCCACTATAGGGTTTGCACGCTCGCGCCGATTTTCTCCCACTCGCGCCAGCTCCGTCGCACGCGATGTCGCATGTAGTCGGAGGCTGGGTTGCAGGAATCGGCGCGGCGGTGCACACCATCAGCCCTCTGCCTCGGGCTCGGGCTTTTTGTTTTGGCGAGTCTTGTCCTTGTCGCGCTTCTCTCGTTTTTCCTTGTCCCTGATTTCCTTGTCTTTGAGGTTCTTGTCCGGCCTCGCGGTTGGTCTGTCGGGGTTGCCTCCGTCGCCCCTGCCGGGCGTCGACTGCTTAAAGGTTTGAGCGGCTTGAGCTTTTGCGGCCGCGTGGAGACTAACTTCGAGGCGTTTGTCTTCCAGTGCCGCGAGGAGGCCGTCGACGCCGTTGGTGCTGCGGTCGGCAGCTTGTGTGTCGAAGAATCTGGAGTAGACGAGGCGTTCGGCGACTCGCTCCTCTCCGGTAAGGGCCTTCTTGCCTTTGAATCGTCGAACGTAGGTAAGTCGCGACTCGACGGCTTGCGTGACAGTCTTGTGTGTCCGAACGGCCGCGTCGGTAATATCCCAGGCGTGCGCTCGTTCCGCTTCGGTAGCGGTTGTCGAACGAATCGTTGCCAGAGTTGTTTCGAGCGCCGCGTCCGCGGCCGCAGAGTAAACGCCATAGCACGCTAGGTGTCGATACTCGTCTCGTGAGGAAATTCGTTTCTCCTCGGTTAGGAACCTGTCAGTCTCGTCGTGTCGAGGGTCCACAGGCCCGGTATAGAAGCGTTGACAGGCGGTAAATTGTCGTTGAACGCTCGTGGGAGTAAGTCGATCCAATCGCGCGGGTCGATGTACGCGGGCTTGGTCGAATGAGCAGATACATGCGTGGCGTACTCGTCCACGCTCCCACCCTCAGAGACTGCGTCAGCAGGTACTGACGGAATGTTATGCTGCTTGGTAGGGGCTGGCGGTTTCGTATGGTCGCCGTCAACCTTTAGGAGCAGCTGGTTAACAAGATTATACAAGTTTTCAAACTGCGTTGCAGATGGTGGCGCTCGGATGTCCCCGCTGTCGTCCCCCGTTGGGTACATGTGTTCTGGTAGATTGTCTGCCATAGTTGCCATGTGAATGTTTTCGATAGTAGCTACACCGTGTGCTAGTAGAGATCAGTCACCTTACTAGACTGCTAGAGTCTAGATGCCGTTGCGTGAGCTCTGCTCGCGCAAAGGCAGAAGGTGGACGACCTATGTGTGTCGGCGCGTCATATAGGGGTAACGCATGTCTGTGTTTTACCAACAGTGTCATGCGTACTCTAGCGGTTAGAATTTGTAACGTCGTGGCAACGCCCGACTATTCTCGCCCCCAGTGTAATTTAAACCTCTATAATTTCAATATGACCATATAGGTACTGGTTTAACTACTAGTGGTACAGTTGAATAGTAGCAGCAGCATATTTTTGATAGTACACTAGTATCCGTATATGTTTATCCGCAGCAGTGCGCATCCGGATGCATATATAGCAATTGTATAGCAACGGCTGACGGTGTGCAGCCGTCATGTGGCACTTCGCCTTTTGAGCAGAGTAAACTCCTGATACAAATCTTTTTAGTTCTGTTCCTGCTATTGCTCCTGCATGTGTAAGTGCATATGGAGAGAGAAGAAAGATGTCTGATTGATAGCGTGCTAACAACATCGTTTCATTCAACAAAAGCATTGATTACACGGGTTTGTCACCTCCCTCGAGTGCACTAGACTTAAATGGCTCCAACCTAGCTAGCTTGCACTTGTTCTCGCATGGTCCTCGTGCAAGGCTCTAGGCCTCTCGTAACGGTCGGAACTGATTAGCGACGCGGCTTGTCTGTCTCGGGAAATCATACTAGCGCGTCATGTAGCTAGTTAGACTAATTGTGCGTACATGTACGTACCGGGAGGTATTGGCACTACATAACAGTAACCCTCGCTTTTTGCAATGGCGGCGTAACCACGTAGTACGTCCTTCCGATGAAAAAGTACGGATCAAATTAGTAACGAGTACTTGTACAATGCCATGCAATGTAATGTCGCAGGACATTACTTGTCACACTCGTACCCTTCCCCTTTTGACATATTAATGAGGCCAGCCGTGAGGCTAGTCTCCGTGGTCTTGGCTCCTTTATTTAAGAGGTTACTGGGACTCGCGAATGCGCGCTAAATAAGCGTGCACGAAGTCGTTGTTCGCCCGAGTTTGGGCAAACGCGTGCTATTGGGATGTCTCCGGGATATTTGTAACGCCGCCGTACGGTGTACCTCATTCAACCGGTGCCAAACAAGGTGGAATGTCGGCATCATTGAAATGCGTCATGAAAAACATATATTCCTCTCGTCGTTAACTTAACGACTTGATGCACACAACACATATGTGAGAGACTTCGAACTCGTCATCGTCACCTTTCGGAGTAGTCAAATGGACAACAAAAGAGAAGTAGTAGAGCAAGGCCGTAGATTATTAACGTGGAACACCGGATAAAAGCCAACTATAGATGGCAGCTTCAATCTGTAACTTTGTTTCCCAATCTGCTACTCGATTGTAAAAGGTCGTAGCTGTCGATCACGCAGCTTTCTGTTAGGTAGACCTCGCATGGAGAGGTTCTTGGTCACGACATTCACCTTATCTCCTTGAACGAAGTGCGGAGCTGTCGACGGTTCTAAACGAGCTTGCATCTCATCCTTATGCACGTGTGACACCAAGCGTACCAGAGCGTTTAACTCTTGTAACAATTTTATCCGCTCTATAGTAGTGTCTTGCGAAACCGGAATCGAAGGTCGCATGCTGAACACCATGTCAAGTGGCTCCTCTTGTGAAAGTCCAAAATTAGCCTATAAGGCATGTGCTCAATTATGAGTGGCAGGGTACGCGAATTCTACTTGAGGCAACATGTCTCCTAGCTCGAACCATCGTAGTAGCAAGAACAACGCAAAAGTTGTTGAAACGTGTTGTTGACGCGATCCGTTAGTCCATCCGTCTCCGGGTGTCGGCTCGAACATATGTTGAGTCGCGTGCCAAGTCCTACCAAAAGCCAATAACGAATTTTGGGTCGCGATCACTGACCAACACTCGGGGCAGTACGTGTAACTTGTTGACTCCACGTAAAAACGAACCTACATTTTCCTATGTTGTGACGCTCTCGGTGCACAGCAGAAAATGTGCCATTCGAGTCAAATGGTCGACCACAATCAGCACATTGCCAAAGCCATTGCTCACAGGTAAGTATATTAAGTAGTCGAGCCCAACTGTGTGCCACGGTGTAGGTGGAACATGGAAAGAGTCGCAGCCATGTGTAGTTAAATCTTTGCATGTCGACATACGACGCAAGGCTCGCAAAAATCTTTCACATCTTGGCGAATTCGTTTCCACCCAAATCTGTCGAGCGCTTTAGAAAGAGTGCCATGAACTCCTATATGACTAGCAACCAAACTGTCGTGCAGGTCAAAGATTAATCGCAGGCGGACCTCAGAGTTCCGCGCGACACACATGCGAGCGAGACGTCAAAAGTACCCAGCTGTGGCTTCAATCCGCATGTCCTTTGTCCACTCACCCTCGTCCCTTTAAAACGAGTCTGGGGAGTACCCCTCGCGAATGAGAACAACGAGCTCATGGATCAACCGCAACGCATTAACAATCATCGAGTTAGACTACGCGTCCTAGAAAGTTTTCCTAGAAAGTTAAAACGTTCATTGACGTTTTCCTAGATAGTGTCCTAGATGGCAGAGTATTGATGGCCGTTAGACAGCAGTCGGTCCAATTTGCCGATACTTGTTGTAATGCGATTTCAATTTCAAGCCCTCCTCTTCGAAACGCAGAAGCAATAAACGTAAGTGCTCGAGGTACTCCTTCAGGGTGCAAGTGTAGACACAAACGCCGTCGAGGTAAACCGATACTAGCTTGTGTAAAACGTCGCGTAGGATGCCGTTCATCAACCGCTGGAACGTAGCTGGTGCTTTGCACAATCCAAAAGGCATCGCAATCCACTCCATCATATTTGAAATTTGAAATTTGAAATTGTTTACAACAATACCAGTAAAAACCGGCTGTCGTCTCTGGGCCCCCTCTTGTGCTATGCTCAACCTGTAGTTGGACTTCTAAGCGTGAGGCAGACCGTGAACCACTAATCCCAACCTCTCCAATGGCAGTAACGATACCGTCTAAAACATACCCGTATCCAGGTATTTATAATTTTCTGATCTATACGTATTTTTTTTTTTGGATACAGTATGAAAAATAAAGTGTCGCTAGTCTCCACGTTACGCGGCCTGCTCCAGCCGCTGCGGGGTCGCTGATCAGCAAGGCTGTCCAGCTGGAGCTGGTCGAGGCGAACCTGCCTGACCTCGGCTCC
The DNA here is from genome assembly GCA_026401115.1 of Tetraselmis chui. Classification (NCBI taxonomy): domain Eukaryota; kingdom Viridiplantae; phylum Chlorophyta; class Chlorodendrophyceae; order Chlorodendrales; family Chlorodendraceae; genus Tetraselmis; species Tetraselmis chui. Next base: position 88,162 of record JAPMLY010001440.1, read on the forward strand.
CGTGCGACTCCGGTCGTGCCGGAGCTTGGGGGGAAAGGCAGGTGAAAAACCCCCCTCGCATAGGTCGTCGTCGGTCCCGCCCCGATCCGTGCTCCACCCCGCCCGAGGTATTAGCCGCTCCTCTCGACGCAGCTCGCCACCTAGCCGAGTCTTCTCTCCTCCTTCGGGGGCTGAGAAGAGAGAATAACTAGGCTGCAGACGGTGTCCGGCTGGCTCTCCTGCCCCCGAGCCAGATTTTCTCCTGTCCCCTATCCTTTTCTCGTCTGTTTCCAACACCTATCTGATCGCGCTGTGGCCGTCCGTACCCTCCCCCGGTGGTTTACGTTGTTAGGGGGTCGCCTTTACGAGCAGTGTGCCGTTACGATAACCCTAGGCACACTGCCTGAGGCAGCCTATCGATAACCGGGTACCGACTAGGGAAGGGGTTGGAAGAACACAGGGATCGAGTCGCCGGTCCTCAAAAGATGGTGGGTACGGGAATTTTTCCAAAAACCCCCCGTACCGGGCTTTTCCGGCGGCGGGCGATCCTAAGGACCGCCGCCGCCAGACCGTGCCGCTCCTCCGGCTGCGACCCACCTCCGTCCTGCGTAGCATCAGGCCTCGCCCCCAGGGGAGACTTAAGACTCTCGCAGGGCTGGCGACTGCTAGCGAGCACTGTCCCTAGCGCTGCTTCCCAGCTGTCCGCCGCCAGCTCCAACACCCTCGTCCCTCCGCTGATCCGTCCGTACCCCTTTGCGCCAAAAAATATTTCGCAAACGCCGCCCCCGCCCCATCGTCGGGAGAGTATCTGTGAGTATTTAGTCGCGAAAAGACATATCGGACAGGCCGAGCGGGAGATCCCTGTGCTAGTGTACGGATATTATGTTTTTCAAAACCCTCCGTACAGGGCTTCCCGACAGCTGCTGATCCCGCGGATCGCAGCTGCCGGTACCTCGTTCAGCCCCCTACCGTGCCAGGCCTGGCACGGCTATGGGGTTACCAGCGCCCACCGCGTGGAGGCAGAGGTAGGTGCCGACGGGCCTGCGAGCGCACCCCTCTCCGGGGCCGCCGCCGCTGCGCCGCCGGCGGGCGCCCCACTCCATCATACCATATGGTGTCTGAAAGGCGGTCTTGCGGACGTCTTTGTCACGCACTCGAACTTGCAAAAGTCAGACGCTAGGTCGAGGTGGATGTAGAAGTTACCGTCCTTTAGCTCATCGAGGGTATCATCCACACGCGGACATGGGTAGGTGTCCTTGTGCGTAAGCTCATTAAGGCCACGGTAGTCAATGCAAAGTCGAAGCGTGCCATCGGCTTTGCGCACAAAAAAAATGGCGATCAAGACTCACTGTGGTTGGGATGAAGTTAGGTAGCCTCCACTGCGTCTTTGAGTTGTCAATTAAGCTCAGCGCGCTCCGCAAGTGACAATATATTAATTAAGACGGTGATATTTCATCGGGCCAATTGTTTCAATGGGATGATCCCCCTGTCGGCTTACATGTGGAGAGTCCATTGGTTGCAATAACTCCGGAAGTTGTCGTAGAGCAACGTCCGGAAGTTTTCACGTTGGTATGCATTTAGCTCCTCTCAAGTGTGAAATTCTATTGGTTGATCCGCAGCTAGCGTAATGTTAAACACGTAAAATTCAGCGTTACGTCCCTTGCTTCGTCGCGTATTGCGCATAAACTTCTGAACTTTGCCATACGACATTAGTAGACACTCATATCATCGACCCTTTGTATGAATCTCCACTGTTGTACCGTCCATCACGGTGAAGACATGTGTCGTGCCGAATTGTAAAGAAGCTTGCTCGTCGTCCAACCATAGTAAACCGAGCAACAAATCAACAACACATAATAAATCGAATATGATGTAAAACGTCCTCTTGAACTCTTGACGAGCCACCTGGAAAGTAATCTCGTAAATTGTAGAAGACGCTACACGGTGTCCGTTCGCGACTCGATATGGGGTTTGACCTTAGACTTAATAGGTGGAAGCGAAAAGCGTTTAACGAAGTTCTCTAACTCAAAGTCAAGTGTCGCAATACAATCGCCTAATCCAGAAATTAGTTGTCCGCCATTATGAGTATGCACGTTCGGCTCGGTTCGAATTAACGGGCAAGCTTCGGTGAAGTACGTCAGCATGGCGGTAGCGTCAGTAGGAAATTGTCGTAGCGTAGCGATGGAAGCAATAAGCTCGTTTGGTGGTACGGGTAGTGAGGAGGGTTCCATATAGTATGTTGTCCGGGCTGAAGCGTAAAACTCACAATCAGCGTTGACCAACCATAACTGATTTGGCCAAGGAGCACGAGCAACAACCTTATGCTGAGTCGGGTCGTTCACCGACTGCCGAGTAACATTTGTGTCATGGCAAGGTATTCTTGGTACATTTTTCAGTGTCGAGTGAGGTCGTTAAACTTAGCCCACTTAGGTAAAACAAACAAGGCCATCGTAGATGTTGGGGTTGTACGTTGACAACTCAAAATGACTTACAATCTTTCTCCGCCAACCCCCAAGGTGCATGAAAGAACACTCGCTCCCCACTAAAGTCTCTCTCCAAACAGGGAAGTAAGTCACCGTGCGAGTTTGTACCCTCGCCATCAGCACAACCTTCCAAAGTGAGGTCGAATCATGCGTGCATATGTTCAAAAACATAGTTAACGAATTTCCAATCAATCGAACGTCTTGTTGTCACATGTCTACGACTCTCTTCGTGCTTGCTCTAACGACGACGACTAGTTATTGGTTTAGCAAGTGTCGCTAATGGATAAGATGAAGGTTTCGTATTAGGAACTTGCACCTCTCTCGCCAACAATGTATCATGACGGCAAGAAGATGTAGATAGCTGCTCCAGCTCGTCCGAAAAGCAGCCTTGCCACCATCATTTCTTATTTGTTGGACGTGTCGACGTGTGTCTTGCCAATAAGCTCCGAATATTGGAAGACACGGTGCCCCTTCTTGTGGCACTTGGAGCAAAGTCCCTCCGCATGGTGACGTTTACGCTCATGAGGGGTCAAAGCTCCAACGATGGCGTTGAGGTCAATTCGGCAAGGGTTTGGAGAAGTCCGCCCACGACCTCCTCGATTGCCACGGCCTCGACTACGTCCAAGACAAGATCCTTCACCGCGTTCATATCGCTTCGTCCCTTCGACCTTTGGGTCTTTAAGAAGGCTCTTCTTTGAAACCAGGCTACCTCTATGGTCAAGTGGAGCTAGTGCGCCTTTACCTCGACCCATATGAGGCGAGTCAGTTACGAGGTCATAGAAAAAGTTTGCAACTCAACCGTTGGTATGTTGTAGCCTTTATGTTAAGAACGATGGGACTTAGCCTAAGCATGGAGCTTGAAGTTTGACAAACATGTGACGAAGAAGACGCACTGAAAAATGTCCGTAAAATGATGTCGAGACCTCCTCAAGAAGTCGTTGAATTGTTGGGTGTAGGTGGCGTAACTCAAGGAACCCTACGTAAGTTGTATTTGGGCTGTAATCGTATCGTCACGGATGTTAGGCAGATGGGACGTCTTGCGAGTCTCTGTAACCGCCAAAGTCTCGAACGTGTCTAGCGTAGTTGCATGTTGCTTACGAGCAAGCCACCAATTGTTTAGGGCACCTGAAAACGGACTAACGGAGACGTAACCTAGACGACAACATTGTATGAGTCAGGATTGATGCCCAACATGACGAAACGTTGAGGCGACATCTCTAGCCATCCCTCCAACTCACGTAGTTCTTGTCCATGCTAGTAAAGTGCGCTAATTGCAGCCTTTTGTTGCGTCTCAATCAGCGTTACGCTCATGCATGCAACGTTGGTTGTAGGTGTCGGAACTCTCATGCGTAAATCAGTGAGCTTCTCACCACACTGCTCATTGATGTAGCCCTTGATCAACATTCAAGTAGAACCGCAGTCAGCGATAGTAAAACATGGGTGAAAAAAGAGTTGCTTCGGTAATGACGAGTCTTCGCAAAGATATTGTTGTCGAGAAATTACAGCGCCTTGAAAAGATTCCCACTGAGTCACGTAGTCCAAATGTAACAACTCAAACTTACGCTAAGCCTCCGCCCCGACTAGTCCAATCTTTGACGGCGTAAGAGCAAACCCGTCAATGTCAACAATAGTCGGAACGATGTAAGAACCATCATGGTGCACTGACGACTGAGCAATAACAGCCTCCTCGACCTTAGCTAGCTCTCGCAAATTAGCAGTAACGTACAAAACAAGTGCCGTCGCCAAAAAGACGCGAACGAGTAGGTATTGACTAGCGGATAACGGCACTCGAACATGGTTGTCACTCAATATCGTAAGCTCGTCGACGGTCAAGGTTGAGATAGTTTATTGAAACAACTCGCGAACGGCAGCGTCGACGAGAGCTTCGTTACGCAAAATCGAGCCGGCGGGAAACCAAGTTTTACAAGTACGGAGTTCACGTTGCAAAATGAATTTGATGTCTGAGACTTTCGAGCCACCGACAAGCAGTACGACCACAACGTAATTTCCGGGACCAAGGGAAGCCATCTCGAATCAAACAAGCAGAGCGAACAGCTCAAGCAACACCGAAAGCGTGTGAAGATCAAGAGCTCCGAAACCAATGTGGTAGTTTGCATGTCGAAAGCTAACTACTAACACAAATACATTATATGTTCTTGTTGTAAGTAATACCGCATACGTATTAGTTGCATATAGCTAATGTAAGCTACTCTAGATATGATTAGCACATGTCTAGATCGGGCATACCGATAAACTGTTTGACTCGGTACAGAGCTGTCGCTAGGCTACAGCTCTCACACTTCTATTGTCCCGACACCACGCTTGTAGGCTGGTTGTCGCCGTAACTGTTCCGTTTGCGGGACTGTGACTGTAACTACGTTTGCGTAAGTTATCTTCCACAATAGTTGTGTTTGCATGGTTCAATAGGTTATGGGCCCCCACCTCACGTCACTCACGCGCGACAACTTGGTTCGGCGAGCTGCGATCGACAGCTCTCCCGCAGAAGGCAAGCTTCTATAGACACTTAGTACTTTCACCTTGTAGTCGGCGGTATCGCTAGTATAAACTGCGATTTAAAACCCGCCACCACCCCTCTTAAGTCAGCCACTCGACGGCGATAGCGAGCCACCCACACCGACGCACTCGTCGTGTGTGGACAGGGTGCACACATGTCCAAGCTAGAGAACGGGGGGGCGCACTATCGGGTGAATACGCATCCACAGGTTGCACGCCAGCCGTAGCTTACCTTTTTTTTTTTATTATTATCTTAGCGACTCAGCCGCCAGCGCAGCGCTCCACCTGCCTTGGCCTTGGCCTCGACTTGTGCCCCACACTGGGTGGAGGATACAGAGAAGGTGCTTTGAGACACCCCGGGGCTACAGGCCGAGGGGTCGGCGGGCATCAGGCCGTCTCTCTGAAACCGCTGTTAGGCATCAGTCCGGCTAGCGGTTTTTACCGCTGCCTGTTTTTTTTTTCAACTCTTTCTTTTTCGCCCTCTGTCGAAATGGGGCCGAAAACTCGCTCTTCCGACTCTCCGCTTGTTTCGCCTCATGATTCCCCTGACCCAGGCTCTCAACAGAGCAATCTCGATACCACCCAGGGTATTCTCGCGCTGCTCCTTGAGCAAATGACGCGCCTTGAAGCGTACCTCGACTCGCGGTCGGCCGCTATTGCTTCTCTTCCCGCTGCGGGTGCTAATCCGCACCCCCCTGTCGCTCAGCGCCGCCACGATGCTCAGCTCGGACACTTTCGGGACAGCCACGACGTGCACACCCCCCCTGCTTGTGCATCCCCAGCATGGCTACGCCCCACCGGACGCACAGTCGGCCTTGTCTGTTGCTACCGTTGCAGCTCCTGTTGGCGACCCCGCCGTCGCACAACGCCGTCCCGATGCGCACCGCGAGCCCTCGCGTCCCGAGCTCATGGTTGAACACCTTCCACCACCCCCCCAATACCCCCCCGCTGATTCTGCCCTACACCGCGACCCCTCGCGTCACGACATCGCGGTTGAACAACTCCCGCCACCCCCCCCCTACCCCCCCGCTGGATATACCCTTCACCACCCCATACCTCTCATGCCGGAGGCGCCCTCTCACGGCGTCCCCCCCCTCCCGTGACCACCCGCATCCCTACGCCCCGCCGCCTTCCATGGCCGGCCGCTCTCCCTTTCCCGGTGGCCCACCTCTTCCCTTCCATGGACAACATTCTTCCCCAGCCCAGCGTGGCGACCACACCCCCCGTGGCCGTCGTCGCCCCACCATTGACCCCATAGTCATCGGCCGACCGACACACGCAACCCCCGACTTTGACCCAGACGTCCACCCCAGTCTCTTGGGCAGCCCCCACTACGCCCCCGTCTGCACGCGCCCCGCTGTCTCCACGGTCTTGCGCATCCTTGGCTCCGCCCAAGCCTCACCCACGGAGGCACATTGACACGCTATGCAAAAGGTCCTCCGCTACCTTCATGGCACCATCGACATGCGCCTGACGTTGGGGGGGTGCCTGGACCACATCCTCTAACTCACAGGCTTTGCCGACGCTGACATGCTCACCAAACTCCTCCCATGACCTGCACTGGCAAGACACCGAAGTGCGATCCTTGGAGGACAAGACCCAATGCAACGCTTCATCCCGTAGCTACCTGCAGGGGGAGTGTTGTAAGTAATACCGCATACGTATTAGTTGCAGATAGCTATTGTAAGCTACTCTAGATATGATTAATACATGTCTAGATCGGACATATCGATAAACTGTTTGACTCGGTACAGAGCTGTCGCTAGGCTACAGCTCTCACACTTCTGTTGTCCCGACACCACGCTTGTAGGCTGGTTGTCGCCGTAACTGTTCCGTTTGCGAGACTGTGACTGTAACTACGTTTGCGTAAGTTATCTTCCACACTAACTGTGTTTGCATGGTTCAATAGTTCTTGCTATTGCTACTGCATGTGGAAGTGCAGATGGAGAGAGAAAAAAGATGTATGAATTTTATTGTATTGAAAACAATATATTGCGTAATTAAACAGAGGGATTGATTAAAATGCTATGTCACCTCCCTCCACTGTACCATGCTTAAATAGCTATAGTCTAGCTAGCTTTCACACGTTCTCGCATTGTCCTCGTGCTAGGCGCTAGGGCTCTTGTAAGGGTTTGAACATACTAGCGATGCGGCTTGTCTTTCTCGGGAAATCGAACTAGCGCGTCATGTAGCTAGTTAAATTAATTGTGCGGAACAATACGTACTATGAGGTACTCGCAATACTGGACAACACCCTCGCTTTTTGCAGTGGCGATATAACCATGTAGTACGTCCTTCAAACGGAAAAGTTCGGATCAAATTAGTAACGAGTGCTTGTACATTGTCGGGCAATGTATTGTTGCATGACAATACTCGTCACATTCACTTCTATAACCATCACCAACCTCTCCGTCTCACTTGCACGCTGTAAGCCGACGGTTGCGTGTTGCCACTTGACCATGCTCAAACCATAGGTTATCAACCCTCGTAACTTACGAGTATCACGCATTTTCATGTGCTAGCGATTCACCTTTTTTTCTCAACCGTGTACTACCAAAGCCCCCCCGTCGCTTTTCACTCCGATGCCGCCGGGAGCTCCCGGACCGCAGCCTAGCACGGAAACTCCGAGTCCCTACCCCAACGGACCCCGGGTGACTTCTAGCACAAAGCATGCAAACTACTATGATCGTCGTGTTTTCCAACCCTCCTTGGAAACACTCCCTCTAACTTCCCACACAGACGACGCCGCCATGCAACAAAAGAGAGAGTTTATCGTTGCAAAAGTACAACGAATACTCGCCGGAGGCCCACAGCCGATGCCGTATTTTCCGGCCGCGTATATATCGGACACCATACCCTGCTTGGACACCCTTTCAACGCAGAACTTCCACCACCGGTAAGCGCACATACTTTAGTCTTGCTCGAGGCTCTGGAGAATAGCCTCAACCGGTATGGGTACTCTTTTGCTCCATTATTCCGTGCAACAAACGGCATTCCCGTTTATAAACAACGCTTTAAGAACCACTTACGCGCTCTAGACCCGATATACCCCCGTCTCCTTGAGGGTCCTCATGCACTAGACGCACACATTTATTCACATTACAAGTCTTTTCAACAAGGTCTTTGGGCTTTGCTAAATATGGCTATGGAAGATCCCCCTTCAGCCGCCATAGCCCTAACCAACTTCGAGCAAGACCCTAGCTTCGTCACTAGGATCTCTCCGGACTGTAAGGCATGGCGTGTTGTAATCTCGTTGCTCGACCATAGGGGCATTAGCATGACGGTGCGCCTATTCATGAGGCTACTACAACCTCAGCCGGTGAACGAACGGATGGATACCTACTTACATCGTAATAATCTCCGTGCTTGTGGGAGCTCAACCATAAGCTCGTTCCACACCACCATTACATTGTCCATGAAAGCCTCCTAGCGGTAGCGTCCATGTCTAACCTCCACCCTAGCCATGCAAATGCGCGTGACAGCATAATCTCGGCACTTGACGCACGCCTTGACGGTCGCCTAGCTTCTGCGATACCTTTCGCACAGCTAGCTATTATGCTAGTACAACATCACCATCCGGAGCTTCCTATGCCCACCCTGCTTGCTGCGCTCCCCCCCCCCCCCTCACATGTCTAGAGGGGCTATAAATTATGGTTCAGTTTGAAAAAAATGTTTTGTTTTTTATAACTAATTGGTTGGTGAGGAACCGACGGACCTACGCATGCGAGTTCGGCCTTTGACGACGAACTTCGATGGACTTCATGTAACCCTGACCTAGAATCAACGAAAGGCAGTTGTTCAAACATCTCGACACGACGGGTCATACCCCAAGGACTTGGAAGGCTAGCTGGAGTTTCAGCCGCAACGCTTTTTGATGTTGGGACTCGAGCCCGACACTTGCAACGCGGTCATTTGGATCACGTCACAATTTGGGGGGCCAGCGTGAAAAAATGATGGTTATTTAATGCGAAGACCACACGGCAAGCTCCGCGAACTCTTACAACAAAGTTTGTTGATGCATTGGAGAAAGCAACGCTTATGTTTAACATTTGGGACATTGCCACTGATTGTTTTATGGTTGTTACCCAAGTTAACAGGTCCTTCCAACCGTACACTCTGTAATTCATCGGCTTTGAGAGAGGTTCTAAAGCCGGCATATGAAAATGATATTTTGTGTAACTATTTTGTCAATGGTATGGCTAATATTACTCTTATGACGCACGCCATGTCGTTCATGGCGAAGTCGGTTACGCCTCTAACGATTGTGGAGCTACACAAATTTCTCAACCGGCTGGTCGTCGACTCTCCACACATTGAGCGCGATGATCAGTGATCACTCTCAAGATAACACTTTTGGTAATGGTGCGGGTCGGTCGTGGGAAGCGTCATCGGAAAAAATATTGATGGCAATGGTTACGGCAATGAAGTCAAGAAGCCTCGTCCAGACGAACATGAGGACGGACCAAAGGACAAGCGAAAGGGCAAGGGTCGAAGCAAGGGTAAATGCAAGGGGAAGATGCCTAGTGGACGGCGGTTCAACTTGAATGCCATCGTGAAGGCGCTTACACTCAAGATTAACAGCGTCATCGAGATGAATAACTTTGTTGCAAGTGCCACAAGCCCGGACATCGCATGTATAAGTGCCCCATATTGCAAAACGAGTCAAAGGACTAAACGGACAAGCAAGATTGATGGTGGCCACGCTGCCATGATGATGGACAAGAGCAGTCGGCTACTACTTCTACCTCCCATTCTATATCGCTAGCTGTCGTGGAGGCTTTGCCTTCGCTTTCACTAGTGCTTTTGTGGAGACGACAATGAATTAGAGTAGAACGTCTTACAATTCGTAAACCCGGACGTCGTATGCAGAGCAAGTAGCAAAATTTAAGAAGTAGATATGTAGAAACTTGACGTTTAGTTGATTGGAAACATGTCGTCGATTCGGTATTTGCTCCTTTGCACGAGCAATTTCTTTTAATTTTGGAGGGGTGTGCTGATGATGAGGGGCTGAATGTGCACGAGGAACTTACCTCAATATTCTCAATCTGACTTTGTCTTAGCGAGAGACATGTCTGGCGAAACGGTTTTTGTCAATATCCGCCTTGGGAGCTCGCGGACCAAATCGGACAACTTCTGAAAACGATCGGCGTACAAAATTTCAGTCCGCTCTCGCCATCTTCGTTTTACCTATGTGGGCTAAGTTCAACAAGCTCACGGCCAATTGGAAGATGTACTACGAGTTCCTTGAGCGCATGCAAGTGTTTAGTCGATAGTCGAGGACGAATACTACTCCGCTTGAGACAATTGCTCATGCTCTATGACATGTTGCGTTTTGGCTAGTGGATAAGAAATTACCGCTTCCACATACGGAAGATGTAAGACCGACGGAGGACTTACTAGTACCATCAGCGGACGAATCGGACTTCATCGCTAAGAAATGCTGAACAACGGACACTGCTTCCCTTGCTATTCCGACGGAATGTACCAAAATTTGTAATCTTCTGCAAATCATTTTGTCGGTTTCGTTTCAATTCCAATCGATAAACGACAGCGAACATCGCTAGTGGATTGTGCTGCCACGCTAAATATTTTGTCTCGGAAGACTTTGTTACCCGAATGGGTCTTCATACGCGTAAGTCGACTATCAATACGCTTGTTCGACTTGGTAATGCACAACGTATTGCTTCAACAAGGGTGTATGAAGTGTCGTTTACGCTCGCTCAGCACGTACACTCAACGTTCTTCGCGATTTACGTGCGGCCGACACTATGTTGGGTATACCATTGTTGGATGGTGAGAAAACGCCACTTAAATTCGACGCTAAGCGTCTTATTCCCTTATGAATGGCTTTATTATTGAGACTCAAATCGTGGAACTACGTCCCAAGTGATGTTGTCTCTTGTCGTCTTCGACAAAGATCCATAAGTTGATGCAGAAGTCAACTACAGCCAAGGGCAAGACAACGGATTTTTCGAGTATATTTGACGATTGATGAACAAGAACCTTCATCGGAATTCCATCTTGGTGTCGAACTCAATGAGCAACATTGAGAGGATTTACGGATGATGTCGTTTGATGACTTCCCGGAAATGCTTCAACCGGTCGACTTACCACATGTTAATCGACCTTGGACCATCCAATTGACACCATTGGACCCCTGCACCGTCATAGGCTTAACCACATGTCGCCGGCTGAGAGGGAGGTGCTCAATCAATAGTTCAAGGACGGCTGAGAGGGAGGTAGCGAAAGAGCTCCAACACCGGCAAAACCACTTTCACGACCACACCCGAGTCTTCACCGATCACGAGGGCAGCCCTTGTGAAACCTCTATCAAGGGGGCTTCTCACCTGAACGAAGCCGAAAAGAGTGGCCACCATATATGGATCTCGGGCCCATAAAAACAAGGATTCAACAACTATCAAGCTAAGGAACTCCGACACTCCGCCCTCGCCTACCTATGGGGCGACGGCTACACAAAACTCCCAAACGTCGAGAGCTATCTTATACGCAGCCACGGACGAGGCATTGAAGGAGTGCTAATCCACGGACACTCCTCCCTACCCAAGCCCAGTCGTCTACCCCCCCGCGATACCCCACTCGAGGCCCTCGAGCTAAGGGACATCTACAAATCACACCGACCCATCCTAGTGGCCCGCATAGAGCTCGTATCTTCACAATATACACACTTTCTGATCAACGCCGTCGATAACACCGTCTTGGCCATACCTATGGAAGACATGCTCGCTCACTTCACCGTGGGTGGCCTTGCCCGTCCAGAGGAGGCATATCAAATACACCCCTACCGTTCTCCGACAGTTCTACCGTTGGGGCCTCGACTGTAATATGGTGGAAAAGTCGGACTTCTCCGACTACATTATACCCCCGGCCGATCAAATGGCCACTGCGGTCATTGATTACATCAACTACCACCGGGATATACCGCTCGAGGCCAAACATGCCTCCACACCCTCTACTCCTCCATGATAGCGGCGGGATTAGACGTCCATAAATATCACACAGAGGCGGAATTACCTACATACTGACCGGAATTAGTCGGCGCCGCCATCGCCATGGGCGACGCGGATGCTCCCTTCAAAGACACCCGCAAGGTAGTGCTTAGCCTCACCTCTCCAATCCCCCTCCTCTCTGCCACCATTTTCAAGTAGATCACCATACACCTCACGTCCGACCCGATTAGCCCCCGGCTAGTACGCATCTATCGCGTCCCGAAACCCCCGCTAGAGGGAGAAATCCTCCCACCTAAAGCCTATCCCCCACACCCGAGCGGACCTCCACCACACCGATCGACCGCCTAACCCCGCCTCTAATACCACATGGGCCTCCAACGACCTTCCCTCCCATAAGTGCCGCCCTACTCGACACAATCATATCGCGGACCGGTACAAAAATATTTTTGCTTAGGTGACCCTCCAAGCACACGGCTCGAGCCTTCTCGGAAGCTGGGCTAAACTATTCACACATGTCGACCGCTCGTCATACCTTGCGCGTGCCATGGATAGGCTCATGCGACTAAAACCTACCACCCAACCCAGCCCGGAGACATAACCTATTGAGCGTTCGACCCGACCTCACAATCCCGCCCGGGCCGGTGACACGCTCGACCAGCCCGATAACAACATCGCAGCCCACTCTCAGGCGCAAGACCAACCCACATATATGGAGGAGGACCACCCACACAACATAGCCCCCACTGGAGCCCCGTGGCAGATAGTACGACTTGCTAAGCGCCGCCCCAAGACACCCAAGCTCACTCACTTGAGGCGGAGGACTACGAGCAACGTGTGAATTCCGTCCGACTCGCCCTCCGTTCCGCTTCCTCCACCTCACGCCAACGCATTGCGGAAGAATACGCCGCCCTAGTGGTTGAAGACCCCCTAATGGTCCCCTTTCCCGGTAAAATGCAACGTCCCGATCTAGCCGCTAGGTCCCCCCTTCCGCCACGCTCCGCATCCTCCACGCCGCGTCGCTCCCGTCTCCCTCTCTCCGAGTCTACACCGGCGGATATTTCCCCGGACGACATGAGGCGCCGTCCCACTCCAGCTCAACACCCAACAACGGCCCACTTATCACGGGGCCGACTAGAATAGTCACCCGCGCCTCGACCTTCACCTAGGAAGGAAATGCCAACAATAGGACGTCTTTGACTGCATTAACCGTTCTTTCTAGGAGGTGTGCCAAAACTGGGTGAGGGAAGAGAGGGGGACTAGCATACGAGTCCCTTAGCAAGGCGATCGGAGTTAGCGATAGCACTATATGTAGGATTAGGGATACCGGCCTGAATTTTGTATTCTAAGACCTGGATGGCATATGCAAGAAGGCCATGAGACAACTGCCGCACATCGCGTTAGCGGTACATTTTT